>VWZF01002015.1:81369-101550 GCA_013396755.1 Sclerurus mexicanus
AAAAAAAAAAAAAAAGGCAACGCTGCTGCATTTGGGACTAGAGTGTAGTAGCAGAGAAACACCACCGTAATTTATCTTAAAAGTCATGTCAGGGCCAACTAATGTATAATTTCATAAATTAAATAGAGGGAAGGCTAATTAAATTTTAGATCAGAAGCCTCATGAAAAGAATGTCTGCCACATGCAATAGTGAAAATGATAAGCCTCTTAGAATTAAAACAGGGTGAAAGTGCTGACAAATGGGATACACTGGAACCGCTCAATTGATAGGCAGCAACTATTCAAGCCAACATATAAAACTTGGCCAGGAATTTTTTTTGAACTATCAATATTGACTGCAATGCCCCAATATGTTGTTACTACCATATTACCAGGAGCAATACTTGAAAAAGGGATTAAAAGGAAATGTTACTAAATTAGCTGTATCATTTCCTCCTCCCCCCAGTTTTAATCAATAGTACAAGGTTAGGAAGGCAGTGTGTTGTTTTCATCTTATTGCAGAATTTATCATTCCCCTTTTTAACATTGTTTTTTAACAGTGGTGTTGGTCCATAACATCTCTGGATTCCTACTCAACATGTCCAAAGAAGAGTCCTAAGAATCTAGACAGCTTTGCATTTCTTTTATGTGTGTATATATTGGACAGTTTACAACTACAGACTTCAAAGTCCATTAGCTTCTATTTGCTTTCCCTTCCATATTGGACAGGACCAATTCCAAGTACATCACCTGGAATTTCTCCTAACCAAAACTTTTTACTTTGAAAACTTCTCCCATTAAGAATCAATAGATGTTATCCTATTGAAAAGAGTTAAAATTTATTTTCAGTCCTGATATCCTCTCTACAATATAGCAGCAAGAGTTGGCACTTTAGAAGTACACCAGCATTTCTGAGAATCTTCAAATAACCAGAAATGTTCTTCCCTCCCAATGGCAAAATGGACTGCTTCTGTACTACTTTCATTTCAGGATTTAACTGAATGAACATCATGGATCAATGTAATCTCCTTTAAAGACATTTCCAAGTTCTTCCAAAGGCCTACATGCATGAATAAAACCCCTTCCACAAAGATGGCTATTTTAAGTTAGTGTCTGACATTTCCAAAATTTGCAAGCAAGTTCCAGGACAAAGTAAGAGAAGTTAACTTTCAGTATCCAGTGAATATCCCATTAGTGCTCTTACCTGACTGCGTCGCTGTTTCAGTTTGATCTTGACAAGGAGAATGAGGCAAACAAGAGACACAACCACAAAGAAGGCCAGGAAAATTCCCATATCAAAGTATTCGGTGGGTTGCTTAAAAATTAAAAAAAAATATATAATTCCTTTAGATCACACTCAACTTTATTGTTCCTCCCTCCTCCTACAATTTCTTAGTACTCATTGTCAAATGTACACAGTCATAGTGGCAAAAGCCAAAGAACACACTGTCCTGTTCATTAACTGGGATTGTGTGAGACAAAACCTGGGTTTCATATGCGATTGCAAATGAATGGAATAGACAGAATGGCAATCACGAGACAACAGATTTACAGTCTCTGAACTGCAAACCCCAGGTTTTCTCACTGAATGACTCACACCAGCACAAGTTTTTATGATTTACTGGGTCACTTGTGCACGTTAAGGGACTGAAAATTAACGTCTAAATTTTCAGCAAATGGCCCACTTCTCAAATACATTTCTAAACAGAAGGATTCCATAAAAAACCCACACAACCTAAGTGGTAACTGGGCCACAGATGACCTCTAGCTTTGCTCTTCTTCTGTAAACTACATGTAGAGAGTGTTAGGAAAAAAACCTCTGGAAAAACTATTACAAATATATCAAATATTTAATCCATGTTTAAGATACCATGTTTAAAAAATACAGAACTATTAGTTAGCACCAGGCAGACCATCTTACAAAACTGAGCCACCAGAAGCGTGCAATAATTAAGTTACTTAAGCAAGAAAAAGCAAACTTCTATTATGTAGATTTTTTAGCCACTTAAATACTCAGAAGAATCCTTATAAAACACAGCAGAAGCCACACTGTGGATTCTATACTTACATCAAGTGTTGCTGCTTGTCCACAGTGCAACTGCTTAGTTTATTTAAGTCAACAGAATTTCACATATATTAATGCATGTGGGGAGCATCAAAACATCTTCCCCTTCAGTGCAGTGAGCAAGCACTGCCTGCAGTAACAGCATTGTAATATCTAGAGAGAGGTTCTGAAAGTCTCACCCGTGGGGGGCGATGCTGAATCCTGGCTCGTGCCACTTTCTGCTTGTTAACTATATTCATTAGCTTGACAGCATCAGCACCTTTCACATACACCACTGGTCTCTTCAGAGGGTCCTCTGAGCCCTGGTTCAGCTAGAACAACAACAACAAAATCTGCTCAAAAAGGCATGTTTCAGGAAAACCAGCTTTCTTCTGGACAATGGAGAGAAAAATAAAGGAATATGGATGTAGCGCTGATTCAAGCACCAGTTGTTCTAGCATAGACCTTCGGTTAAACATTCCACAGAGTTACACCTGAATTAAACTTTTAACTTACACTGCGTTTTTTTGTTAGTTGTTTTGGTTTTTTTACTGACCAAAACTAAGATTAAGGATAAGCAAATGCTATTTCTGAACAGCAGCTTTAACTTAATTGCATTATGCACCACTGCAAATATTGTTCCTGTAATAAGTTAAACTTCACAGTGAAGAATAAAAATCTGCACATTCCAAGAAAATTGTCCTTGCTACATTTTATCAATCTATTTATTTCAACTTTGTAGTTATATTATTCACATAAAAATTGCTTCAGCTTTTTGAACAATCTCAGTATCAGTGTGCTGTCTTTCAGGCTCTTTGTACCTAGTCCATTTATTTAAGTCATTAATTTCTGCTGTTCAGTTCAACAAACTCATTCAAAGTCACTGGGGTTCTAGCAACCACTAAATCTAGTGATTGCTGGATGGACAACCTCAAAGACTAAAGCATATGAGTAGAACACTTAATTCAGCCTGATACTTCCTTCCAGATCCAGTTAAGTTTTGTCAGGAAGATCATATCATAGAATCAGAACATAATGTGTGTGCGAAGGCACATCATGACCCCCACCTCCTGGTCAAGGCAGGGTCAACTGTGACATCAAACCAGGCTGCTCAGGGCTTTATCTGGTCAGATGCTGAAAATCTTCACGTGTGGAGAATGCATAACTTCTCTGGACAACAAATCCAGAACAGCAATGTGCTAAATTATACACCAGAGAGGGTAATAACTAGACAAGAGAATTAGTTCTGTTGCAAAATGGACCAACATGATCAATTCATATAGCTTAGTCTGTTTCACAAGAAAAATCCTAGTAGAGAGCCTGGTTGATACAAAACAAGCAATGCACTGACAAGCAGGTGGAAATGGTATAGGGGGAAGGAAGGAGATGACAGGAACGTGAGGAAATAGAACAAGAGCAGTTTATGGCTGAGATAACATATCTGCATTGTTGTTATCTACCTCTTAATTCTGGCTAAACCATGTAGAAATTACCAAATGACTGGTCTATTATCCTGACTACAGGATGATGACTCTACTTAAACTGAGCAGATTATGGTCACAGATTTATCTGAGACTTTTTAGGCCAGGAATCCTATGTGTCTACAAGACTTACTAGCCTAAGGCCAAATCCAGTCACTGTCCTTACATTCCTAGACATAAACCCTCTCTCAAGATTTTTTGTCTAAGAAATGATTCACCTGATTCCTCAGTCATTTTTGAACAGTGCCAGACTCATGATAAACATGATGCTCTGGGTGCTGTTACTCCACTTTAAATACGCAAAAGTAAAACTAAGAAACAAATCAACTTCACAGAGCATTTCTAAAAATAATAATTTAATTCTTAATCTACAGCAGAAGATACTCAGATCAATGGGAATAAACTCCACAAAATCTGTAGGCAAAGCCCTTTCATTTGATAGGAATTCTGCAACCAGATTATCTGAGAACAATTCTTCTGGTCAGAACTGCCTCCTAATTCTGTTCATTGATTGGCAGAAAGGATTGCCTTTCATAATACTCCACTTCTTCCTTTCAAAGCACTCTCCCTTATTTGTTCTAGTGCTTGCTAACAAGTATACCTGGGAAAGCTTCCCCCTTAGTGTCTTAGGGTACTTCTATTTGAACCAAAGATACTCCAGATTAATTTACATCAGTTTTTCCTCCATTGTCATTCATCTGTCACTGTTTTCCACAGTTCCACTGTGAGTGCCAAAATGGTACTTATTTTAAAGACAAATTAATAGGCACCTCTGATGTCAAGAGTTCTGAAGACTTTGGATGAGAATCAAAATTTATGGAAAAAAATGTATCCAGAGCAGTATGAGAATAGAGCCATTCAAGTAACTTTTAGAGTATGAAAGCTAAGTCTAGACAGTCCTCTCCTGTTTGTGAGTGTTTGCACAGGCTACTGCTCTGCCATCTAACAGAGCCTACTTTGTCAGCTACTACTCTAAGCCACTAACCTCGTTCCATTTTATTGGTACTCAAAATATTCAAACATCCACTAGATTACTAGTCCCAACTATTGGTGACAGTTGCACCCAGTTTATTATTTAGAATCAAGGAATAACAGTCTTTGTTGGTAGAGGGAAAGAGCAAGAGATTCAGAACTCAAGTTCAGAGCAGTGTGGCTGAAAGTACCCAGAAGCTGTAATTCAGAGGGGAAAAAAAAGACAGACCACACCTTTGTGAAGACATTTTTCTGTGTCAAAAAGGGGAAAAAATGTACCCCTGAGAATGTTTTCAAGATAAAGGCTGCAGCCTTGACGCACATGCAGAGCACAGTTCTCAAAGCACTCCATGAACAGGGTCTTCTGCATTCCTTTGTCCAACAGATGCTCATTTCAGAATTAAAGCAGGCTTTCTAAATGTAAACACTGATGGTCTCTTTTCCCCCATGAAATTCAGGCTGCACTTAAAAACCTTTTGTTACAAGACAAAACAGAACTAAACCAAATTCAGACTATTTTTGTGCTTACATTTCTTCATTCATGTAACTCAGAATTGGCTGGATCTTGAAACATTTCACAGAGCTATTACCTCACCCACTTCAAAATAAAAGATGGAAGTTATACCAAGACTCAGAAAAAGAAGAAAACCCCTGATTATCCACAAAATACGTAGGCAGAAATCATCAGCTGTGAATGAGAAAGAAATGATTATAAGTTTTGAAAGAAACTTGTTTAGCATGAGGTTTGAAAGTCTTTTTGCAATATCAAAAATAGCAGCTATTCAGCAATATCATCACAGGCTGGATAGGGCCAAACATCCTGTGTTTTGTACACAGAGCTGGGCAAAGAAAACCTCCCTGGTTAGATACCGGGCCACAAAAGATTTGCCTTTATCCTCTTTCAAAACCTTAATCCTAGACCTGCATTCTAGATTCAAGCAAAAGTTAGAAGAAAAATCTAACTCCCCAAACTTTTCCCTTTCTACCAGAGTCACAATACCTATGTTGTTTTCTGCTCAACAGAACACGAGCAGGAAAACCACAGCATCATGTTACTCAGGGTCAGTAGCTGCATGTCTTTAGGGAGATGTGCTCTGAGACCCATATGTTCTCAAGTCTTGCCTCAGCAACCCTAAAAGAACCCAAGAGAGGCTGCAAAATAACTAGGCTCCCTTCTTCATACCTGATCAATGGCATCTGGGTTTTCAGAAACATCAAAGATGACCGCTGTGGCTCCTCGCTGTACTGCTCGTTTTGCCTGCAATAAGAAAGACAGCATCCTCAGTCCCACCCCAAAAGATGACTTCTTACCTCAAAAATTACTCTCTCTCCTCATCTCCAGATAGCAAACAACATTTTGTGTTTCTGTGTAGTTAAAACAAATGACAGAAAAATTACAAACACAGGAGTTCCTGAACCAGCATAGACTGTAGCTAAACTTCACTAAAGCCTCTACAATCTCTCTGCTCCTTCCTTCTCAAACTCCTTTTTCAACAACTTTTTAAAGGAATTCAAATACGATTCAGTCCCTCCAAAGACTTTAAATATAAGTTTTTAATTAAATTATGGGGTTTTTTCTCCATGTTACTTGGAAGTGCCATTAAAAACAATCTGCCGGTGACTTGGGTGGACACAAGTTCACTAGAGTAGCAAATAAAGGTTGACCAAGTTCTTTCTATTTTTACAGTGTCGTTCTCACAGTTATGATAAACTAGCATATCACAATCCCTGCAAAGAGTGCCTCAGAGAATATTGCTTTTTCTAACCATCAGAGGTCAGAACTGTTGCATATACTTCTCATGCTGATAAGACCAGGCCTATATAAGTGCATGGTATTTCATCAAATACACAGTCCAAACCTGCAGTTATCAACAGCACAGAGGAGGTATTAGAATATATTAAAATCCTCTGGGAGAGAGAAAACAATATTTTAACCATTAAGGCTAAGACTGGGTTCTTTAATCAGTTTTTGCCACTGTGCCTCTCTAAATCCTGTTTAAATGTTGCTTAATGGCTCAACAGAGCAGATGTTCCCATTAACTTTCCAAGCTCTTTATGCCTTTATAGATGCAGAATGCAAGAAAACTATTTCTCCAAGTGATGACAGCTATCACCATCATAGCACTAAACAAGAAGGCACTAGCCCTTCGTGGAGACTAGCAGAACCTGAACTTAACATTGAGATATAAAACAAACATATGAAAGTGATAAATTATGAAACATCGCCCACCATTTTCCAGGAAGAATGTTGGCCAGTACAGAGATGTTAGTTTGACCAGCTACAGGTCTCTTTCTTTGCTCTATTCTCGTATTTTGCTTTCCTTTTAAATGAACAAAGCCTATTAGCACACGAGGGAAACCAACTCCCAAACAGGAGCTCAGCACACCTGGTTCATCGCTAAGAGCCGCTGGGAAGGAAGAGTTAAAAGGAACCTTCCACCCCCGCTGCTGCAGGGCCCTGAGGGGAGGGCTCCTCCAGGCCTCCCTAGAAGGCACCCCCTACAGACACGCCGTGCTTACCGAACTGTTCAGACCATTTACGTGGTTATTTTAGGATTATCAGTAACAAAAAGTGAGGCCCCTTGATTTCTGAAGATTATTTTTGAAGAGGATTTTACAGATTGGTGCTGATAAAAAACTTCTTAAATTTGTGCGCACATTGAATGAGCAGTATACAGTGCAGCAAGCTCCCACCATCACATGTTATGAGAGCAGGAGTACCGTCTGAGCTTAAAAACCGTGCTGGAAGGCACAGGCTGACCCGCCTCGCCCCTGCTGCGAAACGCACCGCTCCTTCCGCTGGCCGGCCCGCACCTCACGGCCCGCGCGCGCCCCCGCCGGGCCCCCCCCNCAGCTCAAAATAACACAGCAATGTTAAGTCCCACTTAAAGTTACGCCAGTCTGTAATAGGCACCTGGCTTTTTCATTTTGGGCTATCCAGCGTTTAAAGACCCCAAATAATTTTTCTAAGCAAAGTGACCAAACCTAGATGAAAAATAAATACACATCGGATGACGGGGAAGAAAAACGTTATACTGGTACCTGCTTTACCTTTGAAATACCTGTGGCAAGCAAACAGGCATTTCCACAACTGAATGCCCATGCAATTGACAGCAGGAAAGATACCAGGCATATCCCTTTCTGTGATTGTCTTCTGTGGCTGAAAATAAATGACTATCGCTACATATCAGTATTTTCCCTTTTTTGTAAAGATTAACAGAAAACAACAAAATCATTGGTAAATGCACCTTTTGTAATTCAAGTGATCACTTTTTGTTCATAGTGACAACCTCCCAGTCTGTCTTTGCATTCACAGTCTATAGCTTACGCTACTACAAAGCAATGGACTCTGACCTGTTTGCTCTGCATGGCTGCCACTAAATGGAAGCACCATCATCCTAACCTTTACTTTTCCTGAAAAGTGCTCCTACATCCCCGTTGGAGCTGCAGAGATGTTATACGCATTCTGTGCAGATCAGCAGCTAACTGCTCATCATGTAGATACTGGGCTCAGTTGATGTAGAGAGTACTGTGCTTTGGTCCTTGAAGGACTGGAAATTAAAACAATCTTCAGCAATCCCTGTATTGGCAATTCAAAAATACTTTTGTTCTTAAATACAAACATAGTAAAACACAAAATACAGGACAGATACAAGTAGGTCTTTGTAGGATAGACACAAGTCACCTGTCATTCCATCTTTTCAATCATTTAGGTTGGACAAGACCTTTAAGATCAAGAAGTCAAACTATCAACCCAACACTGCTGAGCCCATCACTGTACCATATCCCTGAGTGCCACATCTACACATCTTTTAAATCTCTCCAGGGACGGAGACTCCACCACTGCCTTGGGGAGCTTGTTCCAATACCCGACCACCCTTTATATGAAGAAATTTTCCCTAATATGCCACCTAAACCTCCACTGGCACAACTTCAGGCCATTTCCTCTTGTCCTGTCCCTTGTTCCAGGTGAGCAGAGACCAACCCCCTCCTGGCTCCACCGTCCTGTCAGGGAGTTGCAGAGAGTGAGAAGGTCCCTCCTGAGCCTCATTTTGTCCAGGCTGAGCTCCCTCAGCTGCTCCTGATGCTCCAGACGCTTCCCCAGCTCCATTCCCTTCCCTGGACATGGTCCAGCCCCTCAAATGTCTATCTAGTCATGAGGTGCCCAAAACTTACCCCAAGACTGAAGTGCCTCAGCAGTGCCCAGCATAAGGGATAGGCACTATGGCTGGTAAGGCCAGGTGCCATTGGCCTCCTTGGCCACCCAGGCATGCACTGGCTCATGTCCAGCCACTGTCATTCAACACCCTTCCCACTGGACCACTCTCCAGCCTGGAATACTGCCTAGGGTTGTGACCCAAGCGCAGGACCCAGCACTTCACCTTGTTGAACCTCGTACAGCTGGCCTCAGCCCATCAAATCAGCCTGCCCAGATCCCTCTGTACAGCCTTCCTATCCTCCAGCAGATCCACACTCCCACCCAACTTGGTGTCACCTGCAAACTTGCTGAAGGTGCACTTGATTCCCTTGTCCAGGTCATTGATAAAGATAGTAAACAGGACTCTTCTTTTTTTTTTAGTATTTATGTATGTGTATGTGTGTATATCTATGTATCTATATATATAGACACTGGTCTATATTCTTTCAAGTGATACCCTTCAGTTTTCTTTGTAAATGAGCATTAAATCACCGTTTGCTAGATTTCAGGCAAACACCTAGTTTTGACTATCTTCTCTAGCTGAATGCTGGATGTAGGTGCCTCTAAAGTAACTACAATGATCAGGGAAACAAAACTCTCCTTTGAATTTGCCCTTCCTCAATTCCTTTTATATCACCAGCCTAGGACTTTATCAGAAGCTTCCTGCTGAAGAATACATTTGGCTACTTTAAACTCAAAGAAAAACATAAACAGAACGATATGATGTGTTGATTACACATTTTAAAAGTACTGTTATTGAAAATACATAAAAATGGCCTCATCTATGTTTCTGTGGCATTTTAGTTTGCCCAGAGATTGTCACAGTTCATGAAGAAGGATAGTGAAAAGTTATTTTAGAATGTGTTTTAGAGACCTACTTGTTATGAACTTACTATTGATAACCATTACAACTACAATGCACATGAAATACTGTCTCAGTTTAAATTCTGGCAGAATTTACTAGGCCTTGTAATCTAGAAAGGATAAGAAGAAACACATGTGACAGAAGTGCAAGGAAAGTATCTCTTCACATCTCCAGGTCTGACGAAATTTGTTAGCTCAAAGAACAACATAAAGATTTTAAGAGCTCTGCACTCCTTTCCTGTGTGCCAGGCAAACACAGTAAGGAAGTAACAACTTGCTTGATGAGGCAAACTTTCAACCCAAGGGACCAGATCATTATTAAACAGGTGCACCACTTCCTCCAATTCATTCAAAGCAGGTAGGACAGCAACAATCAAAACAAAAGTTCAGCCACTTCCTGACATCTTGAAGGACCTTGCATCCTTCCAGAGATGGACATGGCAAGCATCTCCTCCTCCACTTTTTAGTATAGCCTTATTCCAATTAATGTCAGTTAGCATGCAACAGTGGAGAAACCATCATAAGAAGAAAAGCTGCTTAACAAGGTCCCCACTTAAGAGAAAAATCATACCAACAAAATTAGCCTTTATTCTTTATATTTTTTATTTGCCAGAGTTAGAATTCCCTCACAATATCCAGTAGTATTTACACATGAGGACATGACACTAATCTAATGGGTTGCAGAGAGTGAACAAATTACGGAAGAGGGAAGGACTGAGGCTTGAACTGTAGGTGGGGAGATCAAAGTTCATTAAGCACTTTTTGGTCTGCCATTTACATCAATGTAGTAATGCATTACACATCTATTACGAGAGTCCCTTTTGTTGAAATTGGCTATTGGTAGAGCCAGATTACTATTTATAAATAAATGTTTTGTTTATAAACATCATAGATAATACTGACATACTAAAGGGAGAAAAAGATGCTTTAAAATATTGGCTGCCTGTGTAAACTACAGATGTATCCTGCCGTTCTAACACTATGTTCTCACAAATGTTTTTACATTAAAAATTACGTATCTGTCTTCCTGTATTTGTTGAATCATTCATCCAACTGCAGGCATTATCTTCTTGGAGTATAGTACACCTTCGATAACAAATATTAATTATAATTATGGTATGCAGTAGCATGAAGGAGTTGATTTATTCCCTGGTTAAAGAAAATCACAAAAGATGGGGGAGATTTGGCATTGCTTTAAGGGGTAAACAGTACAAATGCCAGTAAACTGCTTTTAGCAAGCTCTTCCATCAGCTGCCAGGTCTTCCAAAAAGGGAAGCAGAAGAATAAGGATATAGAATACAGAAGACAGTCCTATGGATCCCAAAAGCAAAATACTGCTTTCAGTCAGAACTGAGAGAAACAGCACAGCTCCAACAGGCACAGCCATGGTTTTTTCCTCTTCCCTTTCCCTTTTTCAATACATCTAATGTTTTTTGGGGGCAGAAAATATGGTAACTCTAACTCTGTACAGAGACTGATGAACAGAGTAGTCAGTAAAGTTAGTTTGTACATCCTTATTTAACTGAGAACTGAGCCAGCCTGGATCTCCTCTGTCCATTTTCTGAGGTTTTTTTCCTCCCTCGATTTCTCTATGAACTAAAAACCATTGAACTTGAGGCATATTTTCTGTTTAACCCAGCCCATCGGATCCAATATTCTATGTCAGATCCCTCTACATTGTGGTAACTGAGCTGCCAAAAGAGTGGGATTGCGCAAGAGGTGAGAAGTGAAACCTTTCTTACACCTGTCTTTTGGTTCTTTGAAGTAAGCAGTCAGCCTCTCACATAGTGTACTAGTGTACTGGTAACATATAAGCAACACTCAGTAGCATGCAACTTGCATACTCTGTGACTCCAAGGAACAAGCTTTTCAATAAAAAGGGTCTTGCTTTATTGCTCTGGAAAAGCAGTTCAAGAAATTTCAATAGGGAAACTGCTGCTAGGAAATACAGCTGATGGGATGAGGTTTCCATCTGCAGTATTTCACCAAAATAAATGATGAACGTAGCAATTCAGTGGTCATGGTCTCCTCTCGAGCAGATTCAAAAGTAACAGGATCTGTTTCAATAATTTTTAGCACTTACAAACTAACTGATTTGCACCTGTTTTCTCCATATCAAGATCAAGTGAGTCCACAAAGATGCAGACAATATTACCAGAGGTATAGTACAGAAAATGCAGTACCAGAGTCTAGAATATTGGCTTTTCTAGTTGCTGTAGTAGCGTGGTTGATCTATGACACCCTGCAGACTTAATTTGTTGGTTTTTTTTTTATGTGAGAGGACAACTTTGGTGCTGAAATAAGCATTAGGAGCCAACATTATCAGGGTTTAACTTCTGCAGAGACTCTTCAGAAGTCCTCAGTTAAGTGTGGACAAGCCCAGGAACTTCTAATGATGAGGAAGAGACCACTGATTCATACATAAAATGCATGATGAATCTGCAGGTTGGGACAAGCAGATGTTGCCACCACCAGTTTACCATTTCAGTGAGAGGAATGGTGTTCTGACCCTGATGGTCTCAAAGCCCTTAACTTCTTCAGGAGAGAGGAATACCTTCAAGAACGCTATTAAACAAGAGTGGTGAGTATGAACTGCATCCCTATTCTATGGATGGCAGCATTAGATTTTCAATATGGGAGAAATGGCAACACATGAAGCTAGGCAATAAAATCCAAACCTCTTTTTTTTTTTATATGATTGGGACTTCTACTTGGGATAAAGGTTCTTTCTTCAAGCCAAGTGAAATCTCTTATCAGGATCATGATACACATGAATTTCAGAAAGTTCTTTCCATCTTGATTCCACATCACAGCACAACCAGCTTTATGGCACTGTATTTACTACTGCAAAAAGGAAAGTACTCTTTCCTGAAATACTTTACACGTTCCTCTCCATAACTGGCAGGCCCCATTAGGGAGGAAGGGGTCAAAAAAACCAAAATCTGTCAGTATGTCTAAGAATATGATTATATTGGCTTCTAAAACATCAATTGCAATGGCTATTACTAGTCAAATCTAGAAAACTATCTCCTAAAGTAAGCAAGACTGAGTATTTCCTACTGACATTTGACTATCCATAATATCCTCAGTTTTTTAGCAGTAGCTACCGTTGGGGAAAAAGAAAATATAATGTTATCTCATTAGATGAACAGAACCCATTTCTAGAGCAGACCCACAACTGTACTTGCAAAAACTTGGCACATCAGCCACAGGCAAAGACACTCCAAGTAAACAGTCTGCTGCACTCTGCTTATCATTGAGAACCTTGCATAAATCCCACAGCACTGTGTCAAATACACCTTTTCATGACAATTGTGAAACTGCAAAAACCTCTCTTTCTCTCAGATCTACACACAATACTGCCAATAACATCTAAACAATACAAGAGAGGAACCCCCTCTCTTTCTTCCCTCTACACTGCTATCAGGCTCAGTCAATCAGCAAAAATATCTTGCCTCTTGAACCACCCCTGGACTAGGAACCCAAGGGGAGGAGGAAGGAGAAAAGGGCATCACTGACTTTGCAAACAGCAGGAGTTACAAATTAATCAACTGATTCTTCAGCCCTGTTAATGGACAACTCCCTGGTAATTCCAGAAACTAAATTACGCCAAGCATAAGCAGGATGCCATTTCAAAACTTATTCTGAGATAACAAAAAAGGAACTGTTGGATTTCTGTCTGAAAACAAAGGCAGAATATCACAAGACAGTCAAATCCTCAAGTATCACACCAACATAAAACCCCTTCCTGACTGGAACATTAAACTTCTCTGGCACTTTGGGATATGTTTTATACCCATGCCCTACAGATACTGCATTATGTGACATTACAACAGTTGCTTATCAATTAAGAAGTATAGAAAGTGTGAAGCAGTATTTTTAAATTTAAAAACATAGTCACAATTTAAACCCAAAGTACCTCTCTGTAAACAAAACCAACCAACCAAAACAAAACACCCCAGCCAAACATAAAAAACTATGTACTTGCAGTTTTAAGAAAAGTATCACTTTGTGCAATACACAGTCACATCAACAATACACATGTATACCAATGTGATTTATACCACTCGGTACTGAGAGGCTCTCAGGTAGGTAAATTGAGGAAGAAGAAAACAAAACTATCTCTCTTTTCTGGGGTTAGGGAGAAACACTGTGATCACTTCTAAGTCTAGACCAAGTAAAAACAATACGACATCTATTTAATCCACAGCGAAGCCTGCTGGTTACAAATCCCTTTAGATACTTGGAGAGTCACGGGGCTCCATTCCCAAAGCCCTGCTCTCTGCTGTCACAGACCATTCTGTGGGCCAGTAGTCACAAAGAGAAGGGTGAGCACTAGAAGAGATCAAAGGAGGGGACTGAGGTCTTGACCTACATTACATATTCACAGAGAACCTAGCACACTCAGCAAGCGGTGGGTGACAGAATTCACGACAACTAATGGTGTATAACAGAAATGCTGCTATGTCTTATAACCTTTCAAGCTTTTTCCAGGCAACAGAATTTCTATATACAGTTACCTCCAAAATAAAATGGTCACAAGATGAGTGTATTTTGGAAATCATGTACTAAACACTTACTATATCATATGCTATAAAATACCACTACAGACAACCCAAATAATTCTTACCTTTATCTTTGCATTGAAGGTCTACTGAAAGTAGATGAACTAGAAACAAATTAGACCTAAAACAATTACATAAACATACATACATGCTGCCGTGCTGAGAGAAGTTAATAAAAAAATGGAGATATGGGAAAGCATTGGAGGAGTTGTAAATTAAAGGAACTATTAATGTAGACCACTATAAAAAGCCATTCCCTCTATAGTACCTAAGCTGTGTAAATAGAATGTACCAAAGTTCCTCCTATCTCAGATACATACTGGATGTACTCTAATAAAATACTACCTTAAAATTATAAATTGGTATTTATCTACATCAAAAGAGAAAATAAAGAATAATAAGAATTATGTCTTGCATTTAGAGTGGGAGATGGCAAAACATCCAAAAATTTTAAGTAAGAATTCCATCTAACCTCAGTCAATTTAATGGGGAAGTTTAATCCTCCTGAGAAACAAGCCTCACCATATTGCAGAAAGTTCTTTTCAACAAAACAGCAGTTTTGGGCCATGGTTCCCAACTCACAGCCTCTTTTATTTAAGTATTTTAGGAAATAGGAGAAATTTTAAATAGGTTCCGCTTGTGTGACATTATGCAAAGATTACAGAATAAGTCTGAGGCATTTACAGTAGTCTATCCAAGATATACTGACACATCTAAATTAACCAAAAATTATTCAAAGGTTGAAGAGCTTTGTGCTCATTAATATCATTCTGCTATCCTCGTTAAGACACAATATGAATATGACCACAGCCCACTAAAAATGCTAAGAAGAAATGAAAGCAAGCATAGCTAAACAGGAAGAATCAGGAGTGATTCAGGCCAACCTGGGGTATATACCTATTTTCAAATGTAAGAAACTGATAGGAATTCAGAGTGACTTCTGCTTACTATCTGTCTTGCTTAGTCTCATCCTCAGGTAGCTGGCCTTCATCAATAGGTTGGTATCTACTGCGAACAAGAACATTTTAGAGGTAACACAGTCATCATCTGAGATGATGAAATAATAGATCCAAATCTCAACAGTGACAGAAAATGCAGTGCTGTCTGCAGGGTTATTAAGTGCCTGCATGCAATCCATGGCAGTATGTACAGACAGACATCATATACACCAAGCTGAGTTGTCAAGCAGCAAATGTATTTTCACTTCTGTAAGTGCTGTAGCACATTGCTCTGGAGGTTCTGTTGTCTTTGTCAGGGATAAGCATCTGCACCTGAGACTACAGAAATACATGTAACCTCCAGTCAGGGACTTCCATCTTTCTGAAGGAACAAAGGCATGTGAAATTCCCTTAGTATCCAGCAGAATATTGCTGATTCAGTGACATTGTTCCTCCCCCCCCTCCACTACAAGAATCAGCTTGGGCAATAAATTCAGTAGCAAAAATATGCACAGTGGGCCAGTATTCCAGTTTAGCTAGAAATTTTCCATGGCTGGCTAACATAGGATGATATGGCCCTTCTTCCAAACAGTGATCCTTGGTTTTGGATTACTTTCGTTTCAAGGTCCCAAACTGTGGTGGGCCCTTGTCAGTTTGTTGACTCTGCTTAAAAAAAAAAAAAAAAAAAAAAAAAAAAAAGAGAGAGAGAGAGAGAAAAGGAAACAAGAATGAAAATGGTAAAAAAGGTAGAGGATTTTTGTTACAAAGGGAAACTGGAAACCTCTCCACGCAAGCAGAGACATGGCTGTATTGCAGAGGCCTCAGGGTAAGGATTAAAGGAAAACAAAATAGAAACCCTTCCATCTCTAATTAGGGTCTTCATTTGCCAAAGTGCCATTCCACAGCAGGAGGAATTACATTCAGGCCGTTGCTTGGATAACATCTCCCAGCAGGTTGGCTCCTCAGAGCAGGCTACTCCGAGCCAACAATTTTTGGTTACTTGGAGGCAAGCGGCCTGCATATTGTTTTAACTGGCCTGGCTTTTACAGCCAGTTTTGCTGAAGAACAATCTTCTATTCAGAATGCAGAGATAAAAGCTTCACTTGTTTTGAATTTGTCCCCAGTTTCTTTATCCCTTTCTTTTTTTAAACATGGGAATTAAAGGTTCTGGAGTTTGCATTATTTCTCTTGTAGACTTCAATGTTTTTCCCCCTCTAGCCACTTGATTCTGTGCCAGTGAAGGCTGCTGTCTGGATTCCAGCCATTCATCAGCCCCTACCTCATCATTAACACTGTGGTGCTGGCGGTCACAGCTCATTGCTGGCGACAGGAAATCCTAACTTGCAAGAGGTTAACCACAGCCCATAAACAGTCAGACTGGCTCATTAGGCCCTTACAGTCAGCTGATGGGACCCTCTGCGAGTTTCAACACTGCTCATGGACTCAATCTATGGATTCTGTGCTCTTTGCAAATGCCTCCTCCCCCCTGCCCACTTAAAAGTTCGTTATTTGGATCCTCAGGGCTAAGACCCATCTTTTTTGCTATCCAAAGCTAACCATGTTCTTTGAGCATCTGTGGTGTATTCTCTTGGCTTACCAATTGAATAAAACACCAATAGGCCAACAACTGAGGCATTGATGCACCAGAATGCATACATGCTTTTGATATTTTTAATAGTTTCTGTGAGAGTTTCATATCCCTACTGAGTAATTCTAAGGCAATAGATATGCAAATGTTAATAATACGTAATTAATCTGTATTACCTAATTCATGCCACAAATATGTCCAGCTATAACGTTCAAGAACTAACCTGCAGGAATCACAAATACATTGGTCAGTGAGTGCTCCCTACACTGAGTAAAAAGCCCATTTCATACTCATTTTGAGTTCACAATATGATCACTCAATTCATTTTGAGTTGATGCCTTGAACATAGTACAAATATTAAATCATTATGATATCCAAAGGTGCTCCTCTAGATAATATCACCTGGTCATCATAAAGATAAAATGTTTAGAGCAAAAAAACATGTTCTGGCAAATTATCCCAAAGCAGTAGGATATGAAGCACAATCTGTGTTAAGTTTTTCCTCTTTCCTCCCTTTCAATCTTACATTCCTCCTTTATGTCTGAAATTTCTCATGATCCAGTTTTCCACCACTGTTGATTGTATTTCCCATCTTTTATTCTGAGGATCGGAGTCCCTCAGATGCAGCTCTGGTTACATTCCAAAATTCTCCAATTTCCTTCAAAGCCTCCTGTCCCTAGCGCACCAAAATTAGGCATGTCATTCATCTGTGAAGTCCTAAATAATTCCATTCCCTGCCTCCAAATCTGCTCCTGATTTTCTTCACTTTCTGGTCCATTTATCTGATTCTGCTTGCCAGACTTCTTTTGTGCTCATTTCTATACTCCAACATAGCTGCAATTACTTGCCAATTTACTTTCCTGTTTCAAATTCCATTTCTGGAATTTTTGCAATATGCTTGCCATTGTGTGTTTCTCCTGTTAGAGAAATAGGTAGATTCTGCATGTAAAATAAAAATATCTCTCAATGTTTGAGAGGTTCACAAGGCACATAGAATAATGATGGTCCAAAAACTTAAAGGACACAAAACCTACTATTATCATCATCATTGGCATGTCTTAAAGAATTGCTCCTTTAGTCTTTACTCAGCCTTGACTTTAATTGATTTCACTGGGAGATCTGACTGAGCTGAACTCAAGTAACACATGTTGTGCAACAACAGCTGCCTTTTTTAGCTTAAGGGAGAAGCAGCTGTGTTCCACAGTTGGTTAGAAAGGAGTGAACATGGTGGCAGGGACTGTAAAGGACTCAACTCTAAAAGTGGACATTTATTTAAAGTAATCAGTCCAACAACAGCAAATCTAGGGAGTGCCCAGAGGGAGAAACATAGGAGAAAGTCTTCCTTCATGATTAGCTGATGCTTTTCCTACCGGTGCAGTGAGCGTGAAAAGAAAGTTAGTAAAATAATACAGTAGCAGATTGCTGGCACTAGTTGCCAATGGAAAGGGCTCATCACTGCCCAGCAATGCAAATCTGATAGATCTACTTGTGTTGAACCGCATAACCTGATTCAGCCCTTGCCTGTCTATTCCTTTGAGCTTTTCCCTTTTTGGCTTTGATCCAGTTCTTTTCTTTTCTTTTTTTTTGTCTTTCACCATATAATCCAAACACAACACAAACTCTTCCTTTCTCCAGATTTCAATTGCTTGCTTGTAAGAGAACCTCTCCTTTCTCTCCTCAAAGGGACTTCAAAAATTAACGTGGAAAATAGTCATGGAATGAGAGGATTTAAAGAGGGAATACATGAGAAAGGTACTTATAAACTCAAGACTTCAGCTATAATGATGACACTGCTGTTTCATCCCATGACCACTAAGACTCATATGCAACCTTTCTTCCTTCTTTTTCTTTTCCATTCAAATACCTTTCTTCATCTGCTAAAATAGGCTTGTTCTAAGAGTATGGTCTGTGAGGGATGGAAGAAGAGACAAGGAGATGGGAAGCAGATACAAACTGAGCTTTTGGCAAAAGCATTTTATTTATGTGATTTTTTTTTTGTTCAAAAATATATGTTTGTCCCTTCTTGACTACTTCTGTCTGCTATTAATGAAAAGCCACCTCCTTCCTGAAAAACCATGTATTACCCCCTCTTCTGACCTCACCTATACAATTTTGTTAGAACTCCAGAAATCATTGTGTTTAGATGGTTTAGAGGACTGATCACACTGCTAGCACTAGGAAAGTAATGCATGAATGTCAAAAGATAAATTACACCAAAAGTATTTGCACAATTAACAGTATCACTTAAAGTATCATTTTTAAATATGTTTTACCATTGCTTAAAATGGATGTTAACATTTCAGGTGTCCTGGGCATTACAAGTGATGATAAAATGGGGAATAAGAAGAAACAATCATTATGATATTACAGCACTTATGATATTCTTTGGTGTGCCAGGAAAATAGTCATTTTTCTGCTTCTCAATATATTTTTAGAACAAATACAGTAAAGACAAGCATACAGATGGCAGAGATTACAATTATATATACTATATGTTTTCACAGTTTACCCTATTTTAGGTAGTGCTAAGACAATGACCTTGGAAATAAAAATTTTAATGCAAAGTTAATGGAAGACTCTTAATGAACATGACTGATTCAGAAGGTCTGAGTCTAACACTAGCCAGAATGCTATTTTTCCCCATTAAAACTCATACTCTTTTTTCATTACAAAACAATGAGTTTGATAAAAAACGTAGTTTGTGTTTTGATCAGAGTTCTGGCACGTTTGGCACGTGCAATATAAATCTATCAACTAGGCCCCAGCCAGAGGAGTCTAGTCTCAAGAAACTTTTTTCTACTTCATAACAACTTCCTTCTTCAACACAGAATGTTTGGGAGTTCAAACCAACCAATATTAAGTTACTTTTCTCAATCTACAGTCTGACATACATTTATGCCAGCACTGTCATCAGAAAAAGCAGTCTTTACCTTCCCTCCTCTTACTTCTTCCCACCTCCACTGGACACTACACTGTCAACACAATCTTTAGGTAGCCACAGAGTGAAACAAACAAACCAACCAGCTTAAAAATCACTCATACTATTACTTTTCAGTCACACCAATTACATTCTGCCATTAATTTTTGAGACTGTTCCTTGAAATGAATTACAAATGTTTTTCAGATGCTGTTTGCAAAGAAGAAACAGAAGGCAGAAAAGATCCCCAAATTGTGGAATAAATAAGTGGCATGTCAACTGCTTCAATGGATGTAAGAAGTTCTTCCTAAAGTGACAATATTTCCTACTGCATGTGACAAAAGACTTATCACAGGGTGCGTTACTGCAGCTGTCACTACCAGTTGAAAGTACCTGAATAAGCAAACTTTCGGAAACATCGACCAATGATTTAAGGCAGGTCTCTCATTAATTTTAGATCTTAATCTAAGGCATTAGTTCAGTCCTAATCTCTGAATAAGGTTAGCAGGGAAGAGCATTTGCCTAAATTCAATATGCATTTCTGCAACTGAACCAAATCCATTCGTACAGTAAAATATCCAAACTGTATATAAAACTACTAATGCTATACAGAAACTCTTCTCCATGGACACCCC
>VWZF01002025.1:721-130352 GCA_013396755.1 Sclerurus mexicanus
GTCGTCTGTGCTGTGCGAAGGGGGGCTCTGTCCCCCAGGGATTTATTGTTTGAGGCTGAGGGGCAGGATGTGTGTGATTCTGCCTCTTCCCGGCATGAGTGGAAAAGAAGTATCTGTGTGGAAAAGAAATGAGTAGGGATGGGGAAGGGAAGATGTGTAATGTCCTCTGGGGGGAGGGGGGGGGGAATGGGGATTTCTTACTGTCTATTTGTAACATGGGACAATCA
The DNA here is from genome assembly GCA_013396755.1 of Sclerurus mexicanus. Classification (NCBI taxonomy): domain Eukaryota; kingdom Metazoa; phylum Chordata; class Aves; order Passeriformes; family Furnariidae; genus Sclerurus; species Sclerurus mexicanus. The sequence continues at coordinate 949 of VWZF01002025.1, forward strand.
GTGATTAAAACAACAAACCAACAAAACAAACCTCCAAAGGGTACGGTCTCCTGGCAAACATCAAGCCTTTTTATGCCTGTGAGTTTATTAAAGCTCTTATGTCTGCCACTGTACTAAAATAGACTGTGGGTAAAACCCAGTAGCATGTGCTTAGAGGTTCTGAGTAATTTCAGAACCAACTTTGAATAATGGAAGAGGAGTTGTCGGTAGCAAGCACTAATGTGGCAGGTGAGCATTTGTGGAGACTATCCTTTTATAAATGTCGTGTTTATGTTCTTCTGCTTAGTAAGGCTGATCTGGGGATTAAAAAGGAGTCTTCCTTGTCAAGGCAAAGGGCACAGAGATAGCTCGGGTGCTTTTCAATTAGACCGAGGGAACATCACAGCCACGTTACACCCTGTGGAACAGCTGCACTAAAAATAATTCTTGGGTTTTGAAGAAGGTCTGTGCTGGGCTGACTGTGAACTGCAGAGCTGCAGCCTGATGCCAAAGTTAACAGCTGAGGTAGGACAAGGCCGAGTTATTTGCTTTCCTTGGGTGGCTACAGCAGATGGAATATGGGCACAACAGGTATGTGACTGGCAGGTGTCTCCCCAGCTCCTCTCTGCTGGTGATGGCAGGTGTTACTCACATCCCATCTCCGGGCTCACCAGCCTTGCTGCCCGATGGGTGGCACTGATGGTGGCAGGGCTGGGATGGGTGAGCATCTGGGGGAGCCTCGTGAGGCTCTTGTAGCCCCACTTGTCCTCTCTGGAGCTGGAGAGCAGCAGAAAACTGATCTGAAACTGCTCAGGGGACATCCCCAAGCAGCTCCCCCAGCCACGATGCTCAGGGACAGAATGAAACGTGTCAAGGAGCGAGGCAGACTGTCGTGTTTTTTATCACTTCTGATGTACCTGTTGTGTGTCTAGGAAAGAAGGCATGATCCTGGTCTCCAGGGTGTTATCCAGCACCTGTCAGGAATGCTCTGGCGTGGGCTTACAAAAAAAATCAAGTAGCTGGCAAGCCATAGACCTACCAGCTTGTCTGCTCAAAGCAGCACCAGCATCTCATTGTATTCTTCTCACCCACACAAACCTAACTTGGCCTTCTGTTTTTACTGTAGCAATAGCTACAGCAGTGAAAGTACACTCTTGCCACTTGGAGGTGATGTGGCCTTGGGCAGGTCAGCTCTCTCTGGGCCCTTTACCTTTAATTGTCTCGTCTGTTCAGACTGTCAGCCCTCCAGAGCTGTGGCTGTCACTGTGTGTTTGTAGGGCATGTATCAAAGGTACAGAAAATTATGATTTGATTATTGTGATATTTATAAAGGCATCAGGAGGCAACAGCAACACCTCCTTATCCCTTCATCTCTCCCTTCACCATTTCCTGCATTTAGTCACAGCCCTCCATTTTTCCTTAAACTATTTCTAGCCTAGCCACAGCCCTCTCGTTCTGTTCTGTTTAAAGTAATGTTATATATAAGAAATGAATTATGCCTCTGGTTTCTGCAGTCCTGCCTTGTCCACCCAATGCACTGATTGTTACTGACAGGCCTAGCACTCTCCTAGCGTTGTGTGATCCAGTGGATATGCTGATATTTCCCATGGAAATTGAGCACTGAAATCTGCTGCAAAGTCATAGGTAAAAAGAGAAGGTTGCAGAGTCATTAGGTAGCTTTAACACAGCTGGTATCTTGCTAAAGTAGTCCCTGTCCTTGGTTTAATTTGGTAGTTGAAAATAATTCAAATGGATTTCATTGGTCATTAATTTGTCCCTGGAAGGGTAGTGTTAGAAAAGAAGGTAAATCAGTTCATTAATTGTGTAAACACTCAGGTGCTCTGAATTTTTTCACCCATTTTAAAACAAATTATTTGATGTGGACATGCTACAGAATCAGAACAGACATTTTCATTGCTTCCTTATGTTATGCTATTTTCTTAAATGATTAATCATAGCTGAATGTGTAGCTGAAGATTATTAGTAGGCTTGAGGGCAGGACCTTCGGTGTTAGACTGAAGGAGGTAAGGGGTAAATTCTCTCTGTAAAATTTGCACAATCAGCCTTCTTAGGCCACATATGAGGACTGGCACATTCACCCAGTGACATGTTATGTACTTCGTAGTGCCAGAGAAGCTCATCAGAAGCTTCTATGTGTTCAAGGCACTCAATACTGATTGTGGCTTTTGATAAAAAATTGTGGCCATCCAGCTGCCATGATGGTTGTAATGGAAAGATTAAATGCCCAACCTTCATCTTAAATGTCTGAGTTTAGGTGGTAGTGGAGCATAAATCAAAGTATTATGTGACCCTAATTTGTTATTCATAGTCACAAGCTTGAAACCTCTGATTCTTACATGGGATGAAGTGAACGGGGGGCCCCATTTACCTTGTAAACAACTTCATTGCTTTATGACTTTATATATTAAATGGGCCGGTGATACCACATCGTGAAATAGAGCACCAGTTGCAGAAGGGCAATTTGGCAAGTATTACCATATGCTGTTGCAGAGGAAAATCCAGTGCCATGCTTATGGGAAGGCCTAATGTTGCCCTTCGGTGTGTGTATCAAATGATCTGAAAGTGAAATGGGAATAGTGGAAGCTATCTTTAAAATGATCAAGAAGTTTTATGCATCTGGTTTTTCGTGCATCTTGGCCCATAGTTTATTACTGTTTTTGTAAGCTAATGTCATAATACCATACCAAGAGAGTTACTCATTTACTTCCCTGTGCAGTGTGTTCCAAGTTTTATTTTAGATTATACCTGAAGCATTAATAAAGGACAGCATATGACTTCTCAGTAGGTACACAGCTACTGCTAATTCAGTTTGCCTATTAGAGCATTTCACACACAATATTTGATAAAAAAACTCCTAGTAAGCACAGAAAATTGTTTTCCCTGGTATACAAATAGGGTTTAATTCCACAAGGTTCTGATTGTATTAATTTCCACTAGGATTTAGAGAGATCAGTGCCACACAAGTCATATCCTCTTGTTTAATTTCATTTATACTGTTGTCTCGGTGGTTATCACTTCTGTAATAAATGTTTGAACTTGCATTACCCTTTCTGAGAATGAGCTTTTTTAAAAACATTGACACTGAGAGACTGAACTTGGGTGTGTTTAGTCTGGAAAAGAGACTTTGGGGTGATGTAATAGCAGCCTTCCAAAACCTGGAGGAAAATTACGGAGATGGGATCAGGCTCAGCAGTGAAGTATGGTAAGAGAGCAAGAGATAATGGCATAAATTGAAATGAAAAAGGGCTCAGAGTGGATATAAGGAAAACATTCTCCCCTCAAGGACAGTGGGGCAGTGGGTTGCCAAGGGAGATTATGCAGTCTCCATCCTTGGGAGCTTTCAAGACCCAACTGGATAAAGTCTTGGAAAACCTAGTCTGAGCTCAGAGCTGACCTTGCTTTGAGCAGGAGGCTGAACTGAAGAGCTCCTAAGGTCCCTTCCAGCCTGGATTTTCCTGTGGTCCTGGAAAAAAGCTTGGAAACTAAAATATTTTTTTTTTATTCAGTGTTAGTTTTTGTTGCTGTGATGGGGATCAGTATGTGTTTGTTCTGAGCCTTGACTGCTTGGCTTTTAACAGCACAAAGAGCTCTGTGCAGAGGTGGTCTTTAGTCGCCACTGTAAGCAGATTTCTTTGCAGAAGGTACTTTCTTTAACATGCCAGTGTAGTACTATTATTTTCTTCTCTATTGTCTCAAGGAAGTCCAGGTGCTTAACAGAAGTTGAACAGTAATGGTGCAGACCTCCTTACGAGAAGCTACTTGATTTGGACTCTGCGGAGTCAGTTTGTTATTTTTGGGGTTTTTTTTGGCAGGGGAAAGAGGGGTGGGGATATTGTTTGTGTGTTTTCCTGAGAGCCTTGTTGCTTTAATTAACTGATCAGGATCCAGGGTGAGCTGTATCCATGCTCTACCAGTGTGTCTATCACTGAGCCAGGAAAGAGAACAGTATCTCCTTCTTTCACTCTTAACACCTTCCCTTCAAGTACTCCACTTTCTTTCCCCATGCACATCAGAGAGCCAAACTAGTACTTTTTCTCATGATCAGAAAACATCCTGGCTTTCCTAAACTTTTTTTTTCCTCATGTATTTTAAGAATAAAACTTTAAACATGAGTTACTATACCACTAGGCACCGGCCACAGAAAAGGAAGAGAACTCTTAGGGAAGTTGCTAAATGGCAAGGAAAAGTTAAGAGGATATCTCAGGGATTCAAAGATATTTTTCTTAAGGTTGGCGTTTTTATAATGGTGCTGTCTTTTAAAAAAATAACAGCTTCTTTTTAATTTTGAATAAATTCACAAAGTCTTTTTACGTCTTTTCAATGCAGCTGACTGAAAGTAAAGTTCAATTCACAGTTAGAATTCTTACAGCTTTTGCAAAGGTTCTATCTGGCAGTTTTCACTTCTGTACTACTTGATGCTAAATTTTCTAAATTGTGGAGTTTTTCCTTTGATATGTGGAAAAAATGAAACACTGGAAAACCTATATGAAGCACTGAATAAAAAAAGACATTTTTGATTTCATGGAATATGGACTTTACTGCATTTCAAATATAAGATATAAATTTACCATCTGAAATTGCATATCCTGCTCTTACAAAATGAATTCATGAGGCTTTATCCAACTGCCTGTCATCGTGCAATTCCTTAAAAAAACACATCAAGTCCACCTAAAATCAGCAGCAGTAGTATAATTTTTGTTAATGGAGAGGGTCTCACACTCCAGTAAAATAAAGGAAATTCTTAGTCAAAACAGTATGGGAGAGAAAATTTCATAGCAGATTTTAATACTTTTGTTATTCTCAACATATTTAGCAGGCTAATAGTGAAGCAAGTTTCTTATCAGATGTGTGATACAGGTTTTGTTTTCCTGATTCTCAATTTTGAGGAAACAGGTGGAGTGATTACGTTTTTGATCCTGGATAAATAAAAGCAGAAATATTTTTTTTTTAACAGGATCTGTAGTTTGTTTGTTATAAGCTGTATTTATAGATTTATAGTTCAGGAGTGTCATAATTATTTTTTGTCACAGCTGTGCAGCTGCATCTGTACATGCATGCAGAAAAAAAATCACATTGTATTCACATGCTAGTATATTTGAGGCATTTATCCATCATGAGTATATCATCTGGCTTTTTAAAACGTTTTTGATATTATCTTTTGCCTGTCAATGCTCTTTCAGACACAATTTTTGCCATTTAGTTTGAGTCTCTTCTTGATACCTGGTGATAGAAATTCAGTAACATCAGCATGTTTTCTGGTTCTTCACTGATTTGAAATATCTAGCATTTACAATTGTTTCATTTTAGATTTTCTTTTAAGGTGTTGTGCAGTAGCCAGCAATGTTTTTATCATGTCAGTTGTGCAAAATATTTATTAGAACTTGCATGTAAAATGAATGTTCTGTCGTACCATTTCCAGGTGAACTGGATTTCAACAGTGGACAAGTCAGGTTCAGTACTGAATGGTTTTAGGGTGCTTCAGATTAGCTTAATACATTCAGAAATGATAGAGATATTCTAGTCAAGAGCATTGATGTTCATGTGGATTGAAGCTGGACAAAACCCTTGGTTCATGAGGGTGTTACAAGTAATTTAGCAATTTAGATTTGTGGAGCTGATCAGGGCTGATCAATGTTTGATCATTGGCACAGATGTGGAATTGCAGGAGGACATTACTTGTCATAGACCTGTTTATTATCTTCATTACCGGTGGCATTTTTTAGCATTTCAAATTTACCATTTTTCTAATAGAGACTGCATCACTCCTGATTTGTGATGGCCTTTTACCATGCTATAATTTGGGCAAAGGGCCTCTCTGTTTGCTCTGTGTACTTAATGCTGACACCTCTACAAATATCTCCTCTGTGACCATGGTTTTCCAAGGCCACTTTCAATGCGCTGAGTGATATTTTGCTCTCAAATTCCCTGGGCAGCATCCAGTTTGCACTGACAACAACTTGATATGGGGTTTCGGATGAAGGACTTGTTCACGGGATATTAAGAAAACAACAGAGTAAGTTTAATGCAACTTCAAAATGTTGGAGTGTTATAATCCATGATTTTCCCTGCTTTAGAGTTGTTACACAGTTGAATGTAAACTAAGGAGGTGGGGTATCTGGTTTTGTCACTAGTTTGAAATATTTTGCCTCTTTTGAGCAGGTATCATCAAGAAAAGCAGCTTCTTGTGTGTATCATCTTGCTGTTTTTCTGCATTCAAGGGAGTAATGTGTGGCACTGTACAGTGACGTGCTAGTTGTGCCCTGCTTTTCCTGGCTTGTTAGTAAGCTTCCATGGGATTATTTACTTTTGTTTGGTGTGGTGGATTATGCTTATTGCCTTTTGTTGCACCCACTGCAACTCAAAGACCAAGGAAGTTTCTAGAATATTCTGAGCTGGAAATCTATCATGCAAATATGCACTATCCCTGCTGTTATTTGAACAAGAACATTATTGTGGATGCTGTCCTCAAACAGGTTGCAAGGATTTTCCCTTGGGTTAGCTCTGTTCCTATTGGCCTCTCCCTCAAGAGGAGTGCTTCAATCTCCTTTCTACTTTGTTGAATTGTATCCAGTTAAAACAAATCAAGGCAGTGTTTGAACACACAGCAAAAGACACATCACAAGGATATAATGCAAGCTTTTGTAAAAGCCAGGGAGAGATCTCCCGTTTCTTCAAACCAATTATGCCAGGATTAAAACCCACTGGAGCCAGTATAGGCAGGTCTTCTGCAGCTTGCATAGGCCATTGCCGTGAGTAGGGTGAACAGCCAAACCCACATCAGTCATTTACGCTTGTTCTCCTTCCCTTAAAGAACTCTAATGGATTGGATGGGTATGTCTCTGTAAGGAAGAGGAGCTATAGACTTAGTTCCTGGGGAGCTGTGCACGCCCTGTTCTGGCAGCTGTGACCTGCCAGAGAATTCCCTGAAGCAGCTGCTAGCCAGGGTGAGGTGTGGGATGGGACAATCTACACCTGAATTGTAGAAGGGACAGAGGTTTCTGCCTTCCTTCACTTAGGTTTGTGACTGTAGAGCCAGGTTTCCAGGTATACAGTGAGAAAATCCATTTTAAGCTTACAAATAATGAAAGTCTTGGTTCTTTATCTGGAACAAACGGTTCCAGTCCACCATCAGAATCCAAGAGAACACAGTACTTACAACACTTCTAGACAAAGCTTGCTGTCTTTCTCTTGTTTTTCTCCTTCCCTGCCTTGCGTTATTTGTTTAGAGAGACCTCCTAGATGACTGTGAGCCCTGAAAGCTGAAGGCTGGGTCCTTCTGCATCACTGTGGCCACATGTCCAGGCAGAACACACATCTGGCTGTACACAGTTCTGCCTGCAAGCAAAAACCAGGGGCTTTGCTCAGCCATTTGAGGAGACCAACACAGCAAAGAAGCATGTTTGTAAGGAGTCCTCCTCTGACTAGTGAAGCGGTGTGCCTGCAGACCTGAGCCCATTCAGATCCCAGGTTAGATAGCTGCTGCCATGCTCTATCAGCTTCATCTGCTGGACACTTCGCAGATAAGCCACCTGCTTGGGGAGCAGGGAATAACTGCATTAGCAGCCAACATGCTACACGAAGTCGTGCTTCTTGTGGCTTTGCACCAGTGGGATTTGGTGCTCGGTGATGAATTAAATAGGCCATGCAAAGTCATCAGGGCTGGATGTGGTGTCAAGCTAACCTATGCCTGCCCTTTACAAACCAGCCACCACAGGTGCAGTTGTCTTATTATACTTGGTGTTACTTGAGAGCCAGCTGTGTAAGTTACTATTTCATGATCTCTACTGGGACTGTGCACAGGACTTGCGGTGAAAAAGTAACTCCCTCCTCCTCCAAAGACTGCTGGTGTTTTCTTTTTTTCTTGTCTTCCACAGAGCTCTTGTTTTCAGTGTGTGATTCATCTTTGCGCAGCAAAGGTCTTATGTAAACCTTTATTCCAGTGCAAAATGGACTTAAATGGGACACGGTCTAAGCACTTTGAGAATAGCTACAAATGACCCCTTATACAGGCCAGCAATTCAGGCCTGATCCTGTGCTTCTCCTGGTTCCACTGTAGTTATGAGGGAGCCTGCAAACAGGACTGTGTCCTTAAAAACAGGATTTTGTCTGCTAGCTCTTTTCTTTAAGCATGTCAGTTCTCATTTTGAAATCCATCACTGGCTCTGCTGTGGTTTGGTTGTTTCCCCCCTTCCCAGGAGTCTGTAATGATTTATTTGCAAACTGCAGGAGCTTTGGTCTCCTGCACTAAATTGTCTACTTCCAGTTCTAAACCCCCAGTAACTCTTCAAACAATGACTTTATTTGTTTCTGCTCTCTATGCTTTCATGTTATTTACAGTATCATTTGGTAATTGCATCAAGCCAATTGCCTTGGTCTTCAGCTGCAGGATGTGTGTGGTTTCCACCATGAGGCAATTTCACAAATAAATTCTAAGCTATATTTTGTGCATCTTTAAATCAGATCTGTCATGTATCTCAACAGCTGTTTCAGAATGAGAAATATACCCAGTGCAACTGATTCTTTGAGGAAAATAAGCAGATTAATTTCTATTATGCTTAGGCTCATCTTTGCTGGTATAGCACTGCGGTTAAAAATGCATCCTGGTTAGCTTTAATATAAAACCTGCAAATGCTAATTTATTACCTGGCATTACAGAAAACATGGGCAAAGACAAATGTTAGGGAAAGTATAATGAAGGGAAGCTTCCTTGTGGTAAACAGTCAAGCCTTTTTACAGTGGTACAGAAAAGTATGTAATAGCACTTACACACTTTGTTTTTGGTCGTTTGATGCAAAAGATCTCATACCAAAGAGAACTGGGCCTAAACACAATAAAACCTTGGTGACTTTTCAGGATTTTAGTTTGTTTAGGCAATCTCCATATCACATAGCTGTGAGACACTGTCTAGTTAGAAAACAGGCAGATGAATTTATAGGTCAACGAGATCCAGCTGGTGGCTTTAACATGTTTTTCTTTGTGCCATTCCAGCAAACAATGCACTTGTTAAAAACCTAATTAATGCTAGAGCAGACAAACAAACCAACAAAAGACTCACTTAGAGGCACTGTTCATAGCAGTTAGAGATGGAAGAGCTCCATTAGGTCATCCGCCTCTTCCCCTAATTGTACGAGGTTGTTTTCCTCAATCAGGAGGGAAGAGCCAGTAGACTATGAAGACTGAGGAAATGGCATTGGGGAGCGACAGAGCAACAGGAGGGTCACTGGAGGGAAAACAAACAAGGACAGTGTGAGCAGGGGGCTTGGAAATCAAGGTTAAAGCACATTGTGTTTGGAGATCATTAATGATAAGGATTTTTTTAGGGTACTGGCCTGTTTCTGTAAGAAAATAGGAAGGAGAATTGTATGGATGTGCAGGAAATGTATTAAGACAAAACTAGCTAATGAATAAAGGGGCACCATGCAGAGATTACGGTTGCTTTATGTCCTGTACTGCATGGGGCTGGTGGTAGGTTTTCAGTGTTTTTCTCTTGGGAAGGATTTACTCTAGACTCCATGTTGTATGGGTGTAATTCACAGCTAATCCTGTAAATTTTTCTGGCAAAAAATTTGACAAAATAATTTTAGCCTGAAGCTGAATAAATCCCTGGTCATATTCTCCTTAGAGTTAGTCACAACTTAATCTGTCTTCTGTGTCTGGTGAGCTCTTTTCTTTCCCTTAGCCTTCTTGATAATTAAGTTTGCCAAGCACCCGACCTTTTTGGATTTCAGCAATAGTTGTCTTTCACCTTGCCCAGCCTTCCTGTCTTCCAGGTGAACTGGTACAAGATTTCTTGTACAACAGCTTAGTTATTACTGAACTGAGTCAAATATTACTTTAAGCATTGAGTCAGAAAATTGGCATTATTTCCATGAGAGGTTTCTCACCTGAGTGCTGACTGCAGTGACTTTTACTTGGGCAACATTGCCTTGCATTTATTTAATTTCATGAAACCACCTGGTCTAACAATTGTGATACAGGTATAAATGTTACTAAATAGGAATCTTAGATGGGCTAGCTGAATATTTCCATTTCTTTATCTTCTTTGTTTTAAGGTTTTTCTAACCAATAAGCTGTGCTCATATATTCTGAATTGTCTTTTATTTAAACATAATAAAAACAGTGACGCTTGTTTTCAGAGGAGCTTATTTCAGTTTTATTCAAACCATTTAAATTGCTTTAAGTTAAAGCAAATAAACTCTTCAAGCCAGAGATAAGTGCCTGCACAGTCTTTGGGACTAATTTAATAACAGTCTATTCAATTCAACCTTACTTTATGCAATGCAGCTTTCTTAGACTAAGGAACTCTTGTATGTTCTATGCCCTGACGCCTTTGTTCTGATTCAAAATTATTATTGAATAGTTTCATTTTCTGCTATGCGAATTGCCTTTTATTTTCCTTTGCTTTATACTGTTATTGCACTGCCTCACTGTTTAACCAGCATTAGTGCCAGCTCAAGGTTGAACAGGCAGCCACAATAAGGTGTTAATGTCAAGCTGACAAGGCATGAGAGCGGATGTATGTTGGGAAGAGTAGTCATAAAAATATATTGGAAGTGCAGAAATCAATAGAAATGAGAATTCTTGGCACAGAATTAGTTAAGAATTAGTTAAGAGCTAGGCACTGAAACTACATATACCAAATTGGCCCTTTTTTTTTCTTTGTCTTTTTATTTGGGGGGTGTTGTCCCCCTCTCACCCAGTGCTGGTCTGTCCATACACTGAAGTGTATCTTTGGAGCTGCTCTTGAATTTGTGCTGTAGACGTACTGAATTCATGATTGAAGTGTGGCAAGCCAATGCTTGGAGAGTACTCCAGCCTTACAAAGTTACCTTAAAGGTCTCTGGCTTTAGAAGTGGTTAGAAATGCCATTTAAGAATTAGTCTTGTCACTTCTTTTGTGTTGGTTTTGAGAAGAGCAAGCAGCTTTAAAAGGTGTTGGTGGTTAAGTTGTGCCACGCTGTCCCATAAATGATCCAGCCCAAATGAGCTTGGTGACACTTGCACAGTAACACATGCATGTGTGTATGTTCATGTTCACATACCTGCAAGAAAAAGACAGGATTAAAATATTTTTATATCATGCACCTACTCCCGTGACAGCTGAGGTTAACATTCCTGGCTGCTGAATTGCATAAATGAGCTTCTTAACTCTGAAAGTCTTCCACAAATGTCATTAAATAAATATATTTATAGTTGATATTAAAAATAGTATTATAGGACTCAACCCTACAGCAATTTTCAGAATTTCTCTCTGTCTGACAGTGAGTGGATTTTTTTTTAAGCTGTGAACATCATTACTGGGTTTTTTATCTGCAAATTCATCTTTTATGCAACGTGGCTGCCAATGTGTATTAACATTTCCTTGGGATAGATGAAAGCTGTTTTGAAGTCATGGTAGTGTTTTTATATGACTGTAGCAATACACAGAATATATGACACTTGTGAACCTTGGACTCTATTCTATACCTGGACCAGAAAGGCAACTCTGATTTGTGTGGCTTTGAATGGCAAAGTACCTGTCAGCACACACCTCATTTGGCTTCCCTGTAGGCAGTACTGTCGTATAAGTCATGTGTTGAATTTATTGATCTGCTACATTACCGCAATCCGATCAGTATTCTAATTTCATTACCCTTCCAGTGCAAATTAGAGCATGAAATATTTCTTAGACACTTAGTAGTCAGAAGCAAGCATGGGAAAAAGCGGTAAGACACTGTTTTAGCTTGGAGAAATGTCTCAGAAAGGAATTTCTTCATTGAAAATTGTCTTTCATATGACTTCTGACGGAGAGAAACCCCCTGCGCTGTCTTTTTGGGGCCTGGTGACTGCTACAAGGTAGTTCTAAGTTTTTCTGCATAGCAGGAGGTGGAGTTGCCTGTGTAGAAGGAACTCTGCGTGGTCATAGCTGTGCATCTGTCGCTTATTTACTTCTTTAGGTTCCTGCCTTCCAAGAACAGCCAGTGCTTGCCCAATAAAGCACTGTCTGTGGTTCTTTCATGAATGGGGTTCATGATTCTTCCATGAAATTGGGCTTTCAGATGTTCCCTGTCAGTGGTGGTTCTCTACCAGGACACTGGTGCTGTTAATTAAATTCTCACTCGGAGTGGAGATGTCAGAGCTGTCTGTGGGCTGACTTCGATAAGCTGACTGGTGAAACCAAAAACGATGACTAAGGATTTTGTGAAGTGGCACATCTTGAGTTGTTTTGAAAAGCGGCCAAAGCGATTTCCTAGCTGAAAGTGTGAATTCTGTAGAAATAATTTGCAGTTTATTTCTTTATTCCTGCCTTCCACTAGGGAAAGTTTTCTGTTCCCCAGCGGTGAGAAGAGTTACCAAACAACAGGGAAAATTAAGTGAGTGTGGAACTGTCTAAAGAATTAGCTTTCTTTGAAAAAGGGTAACAAAGTACATGGCATATAGAGGTAAATGCAAAACGTGTTTGAGAACTGGTACCACCTTCTCTTTTTTAATTGAATGATCTCATACACTGTGGATTAAAGAAAAGCAGTTTGTAGCTTAACTTTTCAGTGATGAAGTTTCTGATAATCTTCAGTTCCTGTTTCACAACTGAAGATGAGCCAGTGAGATAATGGTGTATCTAAAACCCAAGCACAGCAGTTTAACAAAGCATCAGTTGGATTTGCAGTTCACAGAACAGATAGCCCCAAATGAGGACAAAGACATTAGTGCTCCCACTGGGTATCTCAAAAGCCACTGAATGTGAAGGCACAGGAATCTAAGGCAGACTCCTGTTCTAGAAAACCCAGGGAATCTGGGGAGGAGATGTGCCTACTTTTGTAGCAGAAGGTCCTTTCAGCTGAAGGAGTGAATAGAACTGCATAGAAGAGGTAGAGAAGGTGTGCCAAAGACAGCAGGGAAAGCCAAAAGACATTAATTGCAGCATCATGATGCTAAAAGATGTTAAAATAAATATATATATATATATATAAGGCAGTTTGAGGGCCATATGCAGGAGTTAAATGTCCAGGTTTGGGAAACCTCTAGCAGAAGTGCAGGTGACAACTATTAAGCATAAAATTTAGTAGCATTTCACAGCAATAAAATGACACATAAACCTCATTTTTTAATAAAGTTTAATGTAGTGTAATGCTCTACACTTCTTTTCTTGTACAGACATTACAGGAATGATAAAATTAATGTGCATTTTCAGTATTTTTGAGGGAAAATTTTGAAATACTGTTCTATTTGCAATTTAGAAAAAGCAGTTACATATACCATAGCTCTACAACACAACATAGGAAATACTCTCATGCTCGTGTAATTGCATGGCAACAATCTTGAGTGACTTTTGAGAAGATGTTTACCCAGTGGCTCAAATGTATCTTTAGGATAACATCATTGTTTTAATGGATGCAATTTTAAATCTACCATGCTATTAAACACAAAGGGCAGATTTATGCTTGGCATATCTCCCTTGGCAATGCTGGCACTAAATCAGGGAGTAATTTTCCCTATTGCATTTAGCACGTTTCAGATTTATAAGCTATGGAGCCATTAAAATATGACTCCATCAATTAGAAAGTAATTGTGTTGTACATTTCTAGTGCCGAGGGATTACCTCAATTTAATCTCAATGCGGTTAACAAAGGCAGTTAGCTACTCGCTTTAAATATGAGTTAAATCTGTAAAACATAATGACTTCATGGAGAAAAGGATTGGCCCCATGGCACACGCCCAAAAACTGGGCTGTTGACTTCACTCAGTTTAATGGGAGCCTTGAACTGAAGCGCAACAGGATCGAGCCCCCAGGGGCTGTTCCTGTAGGTGGTCTGTACTTGAAATTCACACACAAGTTTCATATCTTTAGAAAGGATCATGAAAAAGGATATTAAACTGTATCCAGCTTCAGTCCTCTCTGTGTTGATGCCAACACTTGCTTTAGGGCAACTCCATAAAGGAGAGATGGGAAGAAACTGAAGCATAATGGTTGAGCATTTGTCAGTATTTGCTGTCACTAGTAATTACTATTAGAAAATCCAACTTGGCATAGTAGATGTTAGATAAAAGCCAGCAATGGCGCTGGAGCTCCTTGAGACATTCTTGTTCCACAGCTGGCAGTTCCCATCCATGTTAGCTGGTTACCAGCAGGCTCTCCATCCTAATCCCTCGCAGTGCAGTGAAAATCAGTTGGCTTAATTAATCTGCAGGATACTTCACTATTGTCCTGAAGGCCTTCTGGGGCTTTTACTACTGAATTTGTCAGTATTTGAAGAATTACAGGGAAAGCAAGGACATAGTGTTTTATAGCGTCCCTCAGTTTGGGTAACACTTTAGTCCTGCTAATGTCTGACACTGAATGCCAGTGAACACTCTACCAAAGCCTTATCTTTCTGGAGTAGAAAATACTAAACTTTCTGGCAAAACCCCTGTATTTTAAATAAAAGGTAAGGGATATTGGTACATCATAAAGAGATTTGTGATTTTTCTTGGCAGATCCTGTAGTGGATAGGAAGGATCCTTGTAGCCATGATTTCCTTTCTCTCTGTAGAGGGCTAGAAGAGGAACAGGAGGGTTAAAGCTGATGGTGAGAAGGCAGGAGGGATGCTGTGAGCTCCCTGGGGCCTTGGGGGGGAAGGGGAGAGGAAGTGAAATCTGCTGTGCCTGGGGTTTTGGCTTTTTCTTTTGTTGATAGCAAGCCTGTGATCTCTTGAAGGCCCACTGAAGGATACTGCTTTTTTTTTTATTCCATATCCCCAAGATCTGCAAAAAGGAAAAAAAAATGTTATTTGCCTTATGCGTGTAGTGCTTCAATGCCCCTGATCCATGTGGTCCCAGCTCTGGTCCTGGTCCCCCCTGACACAGCCATCCATCTGCACACAGCCCTCCTTGCAGAGTGGGGGCTGCTCCTGGTTAGGAGCTGGGATGAGGGATCTCCAGGTGAACAGTTCACCTTTCCTTCGGGGAATTATACCTGTGACCTGGCGATTTCCTGCCTAGACTGGGGCTTCCCGCCCAGGATGCAGCAAGGCTGAGGAGTGGCAGGATGAGAGGCAGCCACCAGGAGGTGAGCAGCCAATGCAGGGTCCCACTAGGGCTTTTCACTTATAGGGTTGAAAGTCCCTTGCCTGTCAGCCCTGGCAACAACATCCCTTAGTGGCTCTGTTTTTGCTTCACCTCCTTCAGACAGCCCCTCTGACGAGCACGACCACCCATCCCATCTCAGCAGCCCCTCCCTTCTGCCACCCTCTCCATCTTGCCAGCTGTGCTTCCCTTAAGCCCTCATCCTGGGCATCGCCTTTATGGCCCATCACCTGGACCTCTTGCTCCTGGTGCCCTCTCCCAAACCTCTGTCCTCACTTCACCTTTTCAGCTCTTTCTTTAAGGCTGCTGAGAAACAAGGAGTGCTGTTGGGGCTCTATTTGCCTCCTTCATTCCATGCAGTTGGGTGTAATGTGCAGTTACTGGCTACTGGCGAGGAAAGTCTGGGTAGTGCAGGAAGATGCCAGCCTGATGCAGGTTGGAACTGGGAATCTTGTTTTTAGGTAGATGTCTTGCATCTATCTGTGTCATCCTGCTGTTGCTGAACAGAAGGATGTTCTGGAATTAGTGCTCCTTCCCTCCTACCCACCCCCCCCCATTTCCTTCCTAGTGTAGTCAGTGGCAAAAGCCTGAAGTTCAACACAGTAGGTAATTCAAATATTTCCATTATTTATTCATATAGATTGGCATGCCTTATCACTGTCATCATTTAATGAAGGATTTAATAAAACCAATTCCTTTTTTTTTTCCTCCATTCTGCTTACTCAGGCTTCTCTAAGAATAAACAACAGTCAATCTGTTAAGTGGATACTCTAGTAGAGAAACTTGACTCTGACGGAATTGTGTACAAACAAAATTTATTTATTCAGCTTTGAATGAAAGACTTGCGATGTTGTCTGTATCCTTAGGTGCTTCAGAGCCTTGAAATACAGTTGCACAAAGTAATGCAACTGAAGCAAAACTAAAAACCTAGAGGGTAGAAAATTGTGCTAAGAAACTACCACAAAGTTCTTGCTCATATATTTACTGATGATGAAGTCTGAACGATCATTCAATACAATCTGTCCATAGAATGAATAAACTGATTGCATATCAACTTTCCTGCAATAGACATTGAATTTGATCTTCTCTGACTTTATTTCTTCAGGGCTGTCAGAACGAGTGCACGGGCGGAGGATGTTCAGGAGAAACAGCAAAGCACGTGGCTGAATCTTTCAAGGTATGTTTTTTGTTTAAAGATGACTGTCTGAAGCATTTCAGTAGATGGTGCCAGCCAGTATCCATAATGTGGTAGTGATTGTTGTGCAGGCAGAGGTACTGACACGCTTGAATGTCATAATTCTGTAAATAATTCTGTAAGTTGCATTTGCTGAACATGTTTTCCATGGAGAAACTAAGAGTGTTGCAAGAAGAACTTTATTGTAATAGTTTCAGGTACTAGCTAAAAGGTTAGTAGTCATTAAAATGAAAATGGGATAGGTGACTAATGTTATCTCTTATCTGCTCTGAAAGCAAAAGAAATAAAGATTGATTTCCCCCATTAAGGTCTTTTTCCAAACAACATCTCTGTCGCACTCTATTATTTATTAAACTTTGGCATTATGAGTGATGTTCAAAAAAGGTTTTTCCATCTGGTCCCAAAGTTGCAGAGCTGAGGATGTCAGAAGGACTCCAAAGCACTCTGCAGCTCTGCCACATTATGAGCACTTCACAAGCAAACATGGCTGTGATAATAAGGAATGCTGAGCAGCTGCCAGGAACTGATGTGAAATTGCATCCCTCTCTTTTTATTTTAATCTTATGCTTAAAACTGAACTCAGTTAAGTTCTCTTGTTCTTCCTTCCTTCCTGAATGCAGTGCAAGTAACTAAGAGCTCATTTTAAACGCTGCAGATGTCAACTTCCAATTTTCTGTTGGAACTGTAAAGCCTGTCAGCATGTGCTCCTCTGAATTCTGTGCCATCCTCGTTCCCTTTTTTCCTGCCTTTTATACTTCTTTTGCCTTTATTCCTTATGTCACACATCTGTAATTCTTTCTCTCCCTCTTTTTCCCTGATTTACAGCATTTAAGAAGCCTCATCAATATTTTTCAGGCATATAAAAGTAGTACCCAGGAAAAGGTGACCTCACTCATGCTTTTTCAGCCATTCCCTTCCTGTTATTTCTGACTGTTGTCAGCAGTACATGAGATGAAATTATAATGATACACTTTGTCATGTTCTTCCTGATTTTTTTGGGCAGTGTCGCTGCTGTGCAGTCCTCTGAACTATGCTAAAGTAGCCATTTCCCTTTCAGTTGTCAGGCTTTAAGCAGATATGCAAAATATATGCTGGAATAAGTGTTTTAAATTGGGACTCCTTGGTAAGGTTTATTCTGATGCTGGTCTCATTGAAAACAGGAAAGAATTCTTGTGAGTCCATGACTACAGAATTTAACCATGTAGAAACATGCTATTTAATTTCTATTTCCTCATTCTCAGCCCTTCCCAGTTCTTCTCTTCCTCATTTCTTTACATTGTGTCTCTTCTGACAGTTCTGCCCAAGGAGGAAAATTTAGGATGACTTTGCAGCCAGAAGGTCTGATTTGGAAAATGCTGACAAAACCAGGCATGCAGCCAGTTTTGAAACCCCAAGAGTTCACAAGGTGTGGAGTGCAGGGTTTTGTGAATTAACCTTCAATAAATAGACAAGATAAATCTCAGTAGATTCATTCAGTGGAACATGCTAGTGTATTTGAGAGCAAGAATTGCTTCACAGAGAGGAGACTCTTGTGTAACAACACTGAGCTGTTTCCTTCACTCCTTGAGGCAGTCCAGAAGGAAGATAAAGTGACAACAAACTCTGGTAATGTTTGGGTCATAGGTGTGTTGCACATAAACTAAAGCAGAATTAAGGCAGATTTAATTATACCAGCAGTCAAGCAGGTGTCTTACCAAAGCTCCAAATACTGGGTGGCACAAAGCTGGGTTTAATCCAGATTCCCTTCCATTGATACTTGTATGTCAGCCAGAATGGCAAATCATTGTAGTGGAGAGTCTTTGTGAGGGGAAAAATATATTAGCAGGTGGGACAGATGGTCATAAAGGGAATAATGCTAGAAAAAAACAGCTGGCTCAGGCTAAAGTCTAATTTATAAGTCCATTCCCACCTTATGGCTCTGTTCCTGAAGATTAGCTGCAGTCCCCATAAAGAGGAAGAGATTTCTAGAAAATACCATACTGTGGGAGGTGTGCGTATGAAAGTTAAGATGAGAATATAGGTACTGGTTTTAGTGTCATGTGTTAAAATAATTATTTCCAGTCTTTTCAACTTCACTATCAAAATAAGAAGAAAAACTTTATAAGAAAAGGAAAAGCCAGCACCAGAAAATGACAAATGAAATAGCCTGAATTTGTTCTAGAAAAATTCACAAACCTTTCTGTGAAAGACAGCAGCTATGGTTAAAATTTCAGAAACTATAGCCAATAATATTTCAAAGGAATCAAGTTGACCCATGGGGCTGACTGTCCTGAAAAAAGCTGCAATTTTGTGCCAGTAACCTAAGCAATCCAAGATTTTGGGAATGTAGAAAACAGGGTATGGTTCTGGTTAAAGCTTACATAAAACATATTGTTTACAGTGGATCATGCCCAACATTTGAATGCCAGATTAGCCCTCTGAAGACATTTCTGTTTAGAATGCAGTGCTGCGCTTTCTAGGTTGGGTGAGCTTCTTTCATTTTGACTGCAGTTTCTGCCTGACTTAAAAGGGTGGACTCAGAAAATCCCTGTATACTGGGAGGGAAGGAATGGATGTTACCTACAGTTTCGAGCAGGCAGTAAGCCCCTCTGCTAGGTCAGAATTGTCACTTTCTTCATTTTGAGTGCTACTAAACTGCCTTAATTGCTACTGATATTTGACTCAGTTCTGCAGTTAAAAATCTCATCCTGACAGGTCTGTGAATTACAGGATATTTAATGTATGGCATTTAGAGTTAACATGTGACCAGTGATCTTGGAACGGTTAAGAAACATTGACAGAAACAGTGATTATGCAAGAGTTTCCTGTAGTGTAGAAAGTGTCAAATCTCCAGATTTATCTACCCAGCTTCTTCCCTGAGAGTGAAATCTTCCTCCCTCCCTCAACTGTTGCATGCATACGTTTATATATTTGTTTATTTAAATAACTGATGGGGATTTGTGACTATAACCTAAGAAATTATCCCTGTAATTTTTGCCTGTTGTCAGCATTGGAACTTTACAAGGGGAATATGAAACCTCTAAAAATGGCAAGTGCAGTCACCCTCTGTAGCACTGAATGTTTTTTGGAAACTTGAATCAAGAAATGCATGTCTCTGGTTTTGTTCTTATACTTGCATTCAGTAATACCACAAAAAAGCCAGTTATGTTTAAGGCACTTGATTTTTACGATTAAAAATCTGGTAGTTTCTCTAATGCATTCCTTCTGCCTCTTGTACTGTACAGGATGGAAGGAATGTTTGGATATTGTGGCGTTCTGTTTCCGTATGTAACTCTGATTGGGTTTCTTTTAATGTGTGAATTAGCTCTGACTTTGAATTCTGTGAATCTGTGAGTGTCATTTCTTTCCCTCATGTTATCAATCCATATCCAGAAAGATAATTTTCTTTTTATGTAACCTTTTGTCATGGAATATATTTTTTCCATGGGACTGATATATGGAGCACTTTAAGAAGGTACTACCTACTCTATGTTTTTCTGTGTTTCAGTGATCCAAAGCTATGGAAAATTAGTTTGGCATCTTAATGCTGCAAAGTTCAGTTCTTTCGTTTTAATTTTAATGGCCTATTTAGTGTGCCAAAGTGGTGCAGACTTTCTAGGAAACACTGGCTAGTCTGCTACGCCACAGCAGAGTGGAGTAGCTGTAGTTTACTAGTGGATCTGGGTTGGCTTGCTAACATGAAGACTTGTGCTGGTAGAATGAGAAATGTTTCGGTGGAGCTTCTGTATCTGAACAGCTCATTCTACTCTGAATAATGGTGAGTGTTCCCCCAGACAGACCCCACCTTCCCAGGCTCCAGGCCAGTGGGATGTGAGCCCACGGCAGACTGGAAGCAAAATGGGCAGGTTAGTGCAGTGCAGTGCTGTGCTCAAAGTGATGATCCCTGTTGGGATCTTGGACTTGCTAGAATGAATATAGGGCTATGCTAATATGTTTGCATGGCTTTCAGTTTGAAGCCAGCTCATGTCCAGCTGTGAGAAATACTGGATATAGTGAATTATCTATATTTATGTATTTTTAGTGTTTGTTTCTTGCATTACTGTGATGCTTCAAAGCCCAGGCTGTGAACTAGCTGATGCTGTGCCAGGTATTGTACAAATGAGAACATAATTTTCATACTACAGGCATAACCTACAAAAATCGCCAACCAGAATGTCTGATAGTTTTTCCATAGAATCTAAAGCTGTAGTGTATTTTACACTAGAAAAACCCTGAAAATTTATTTTCAATACAGCCATTTGTGGTTCAAATTGAGAGGTTGCCAATGCAAGTTTCACATTACTGGGATTCATAACCATGTTTATACTAATGAAGCTGTAGTGGGGGTATGATTTGTGCCGAATATAGTGGGGTATAGGATTCCTTACTCTGGGAGCTGGGAGAAGGACTAAGCTGACATTTGAGATAATAGACAGTTTTAAGTTTTATTTTAGAAAACTATATGTGAAAATGTTGCTGACAGTGATAAAGAATAAACAATTCTCTCACCCTCTTTTCTTTGAAGAAGAAAATTGTTGCTTCACCAAATTTTCTTGCTTGCCCTCCAATACAAGGATTAAAAATATATAAAATACAGAAGAGTTTAACTTCTGAAACATTTTAAAATCTGAACTATTTGACTCTATCACATTGGCACACCACTGTGACATCATGAAAGCTGCAGCTCTTGAAGAGTTCAGGAAATACAGAGCAGTTTTCTTGTGTTTTCATTATATATGGACAATAGGTAGAGTTACTGACATACTCTGAACATATGGATCAAGGGAACACTGAAATGTTTTTGGAATGAGGAAATACATGCATTGTACTTGCCACATTACATACAAGGCTGACAAGTATAATGCAGTTTACATGGTTTATATGTTTTCAATCTCTTCCTAGCTCGTATCAAATTGTAATTTTCTACTGGCATCAATAAGTTACTTACCTACCAAAGCATAGGGGGCATTCAGTGAGGCTTTTTGTCGTGTTGAAGCTGTTGATTCTTCTGTGCTTTTAGGGTTTAGGCAGGACTGTTGGGAGAATGCCCTGCATTGCCATTTTAAATTCTAAATTAGACCCCATTTTAACTTTTAATTGATCAGGTAGAACATTGCCTTTATGTTAGGTTGTATGGGAGAAAGTTTTTTTATAGAAATTTACCAATATCTTGATGCTGTGATGGGCAGTAGCCCCCCAAAATATGTATATAGAAAAATCTGCTTTTATATAAACTGTCTTGAAGCAGTAGAAGAAAGATGACCAATTGGGTATCTCTGTGTGTGTGTATAACGTTACACAATAAGGCATCTCCAAATATTTTGTGTCTTAGAACCTTAGGCCATGTAGTCCATTCTCCCACTGAGAGTGGTTTGTGTATCTGCTGCTCTCATTCCAGTTATTAGGAAAGAATTTGAGAGCTGTGGCAGCTCCTTTCAGCTTCAGCTTGATGGCAAGTGGGTTTGTGTTTCTCTTCAAGCGGGTAAAGTTCCTCAAATAGTTGCAGGCTCTTAGCAAATAGGCTTTTTAAACTGTAGTAGAAGAACTGATTGTCCCATTATCTGAAGCTGAAGGATTTGCAAATAAAGCTAGTTGTCTTCAGGAAATAAGAGGAGCATTTAGCCAAGATAAAAGGAAACCGCTAGAAAAATAGCCAGGGGACAGTTTGGCTGAGTTGATTTATAGCACAAAGAAAGTGATGCTTTAACTTCTCTTTCTGTAGGAGCTTAAAATAAAGTTGGTGTCTGTAGAAGCACCGAAATTATACTAGAATGTCGAAGATTCCATTTAGCTTGCATCATTTTCTGGATTTATTTTTCCCAAGGTGAAGAACTGCTTTTAAAATGCAAGGTTTAGCATCAGACAGTGACTTCCAAAACAGATTTATGAACTGAATCCAAAACTTATAAAATCCACCGTGTCCGTACCTATTTCCAATATTTCTTGAATTTTAATGTCATTGTGATATCAAGTCCCCAGTTTTGGTATTAAATTTTTGTTTTCTTTGCTGAACACACATGAATAGAAACTACAATTTAGGAAGAGAATTAAGATAATTTAGTACTTTTTTTTTTTTTAAAAATAGGGTTCTCTTGGCCTTTCTTTTTGCTTTAGAAGTTATCTCTATATCCTAACTCTCCATGAACTAACAGCCTAGCAAGCGGGAAGAGATTAATGTTAATCCCGTATTTAGTCCCTGTTTCTAAGAAAGTACCGAGCGGAAGGAAATGGCAAACTGTGGCAGGTCAAACAATGAATTTCATTGCAATTTGTGAGTTTGCCTTCTTTCTACCAGTGTGAAAGAGAGATGGGATAAGAGGAAAGGGCAGGTGTGGTTAACTGAACATCTGAAATTCTTCTTGCAACCTCTATGTAAAGACTGTAAGATAAAAGCATTTTGTATTTTCAGAAGTTTTTGGAATTCCATATGAAATTATAGCTACTGAATGCTTCCATTCCATGAATCCACTTCTGTACATGTCTGCAAGCTTATTAAAATCAGGGTAAGAAGATTTAATTGCAACTGCTCAGGACTTGGACATGTGAGATTATGATTCTATTCTTGGCTATTCCACATAACATGTTTGTGACTAGCCAGGCTACTTAGGCAGAGTATTTCCAACATGTTTGGCTGAAATTTAGGTTTGCAATTAATTTTTTCCTTCAACATGGTTACTTCTTTTAGAGAAGCTTAGATGTAAATACCTCATTTTTTGTTTCACTTGCTTCTAGTGAAATGATGTTTCCCTGACCAGGAGGCAGTAGTGCCTTAAATCTTTGTGGACCAAATCTGTAAGGTTTGTTTTCATACAGTGTTATTTGAACACCTAAAACACTGCGCTGCTGTGCAGAGATGTGTTATCAGTGAAATGCCAGAGATCTCTGTATTCCAGTTTTGTGTCACAGGCCAGTGTGAGCCCTCAGCTTGTGTTAGAGTCAAACCTTCTCCCAGGCAAACTCTTTCTAAAAATGGAACATTGTGTTTATGCTACAATGCAGAAATACAGTGGTTGTGAGGCAAGGAGCAGCATAGCATGAATTGCATTAATCAAGCTATCATATCTTTTGAGAAGAAGCAATATATATTAACAGTGAATCATGTGAATAAGGTAATAAGTTACTGAGTTCTATTAGTGAAGAATGGTTCGAGTTGGTTTTTTATGGAAATGATTGTGTAGGGGTCTGGGAGATGACCTTCTGCTATTACAGAATTGCAGTCTGTGTTTCCCTATATGGAATTGCTTCTTTCTTTCTAATCTAAAGACCAGATATATCTACATTGCAGACATGAAGTGCAGTTGCATGGCCAAAGGGGATTTTTATACAGCTGACTCAATCAGCAGCAACAGTGAGCGACAGCAGTGTGTTTTTCAAACCAGTGCAGTGATTGCATTAAAGCCTGCTCACACTTTCTGATCACCCCACTTAGTTAATTGGAATAGCTGTCAGCAAACAGAATTGGCTTATAGGACCAAAATGCCATAATGTGTTAGTGTTTGTCCCTGTGTTTAGTAATCTTTTCAGCATCTTGGTGGTTTGAATTGATTGAGGTAATCATATTTGAAATGTTTTATATAGTTTTTTATAGATGAAATACTAGATGACTGTTTTTCATAGATCTGAAAATAGTATTAACTGGAGTAGAGTAGATAGACCCCATTAAAATCAAATAGATGCTTTTCTTAAGATTTCCTTAGTTTGAGGTAGGTTTCCTTAGGATCTGTAGGAGCCTCATTCTTGTATCTTTTTGTAACTTTGAAAACATGTCTTCTGAAACATATCAGTGGAGAACAGACTAATGAGTAAGGGAGAAGAAACCCTCAAACCTAATAATTATAAATCAATGTAATTTTCCTGAAGCAGTTGAAATGGGTGAGGCTATAAAGGTTCAGGGAGTTTTGCCCCCCTTACAATCCAAATTCCTGCAAAGCTGGAGGAAGGGGTCTTGATTAACTTAAATGGGCTTTGGATCAAATCAGTGGAAAGTTGTGCAGGCAACATTTCAGGAACATATGAAAAAAACTCTTAAGATTCAGTTAGTACTATTGGAAGAAATGATGTTATGCATTATCCATGTGGGTTTTTAGGGCAAAATAAGTTTCTTCACTGCTTTTGCTGTAGTGTAGCCTTGCTGTAGCTTTCCAACATCTTTATTACCCTTCTGTTGTATTTTGGGAGCTTCAGACTGTGTTTTCAGCTGTGCTGCTGCCATTGGTGCCCTTTTCATTCTCTAAGGCAACAAGTTTTTGTCAAGTCTAACCACTTACCTGTTGTCTTGTCAGAGCAGGTTTACTTCTGTGCCTGTTGCTCCAGATCAAAGATTCCTGCATCAGAGCTGGCGCATCTGTCAGATCAGGGGAAAGGTTAAAGAAGCCAGTAGTATGTTGTGCCGTCCTTCTTTCCTTCCCAGTGCTTGCAGAGTGCAGCAGAATTTCATTCTTTGGCTTGACAAGTATTTGATAAGTATCTGTTATGAATAGTTTAGGTTAGATGCCTTGCAGAAGATGGACTAGACAAAGTCCTTCCAGCCATGTTTTCTGTTGTTTCTGTGACTGACTCGCAACTGACTCAGAGGCTTGACTCTCTTTTGCTTTGTCATTTGTTCTGTGGTTTATTACCTAGTGTACAGTCAACCTGACGCAGTGATTCCAGGCCCCAGTTCAATTACATGTGCTAACATATTCTCAGATGAAGTCTCGGGGAAGCTTTATGTTGAAAGATTTCTGGTTATTCTCTCTGGGCTTGCAGAAGATATTTTTTTTATACTTTGTTTTGCTTTATTTTTTTATAGTAGGAAAATTAGGGCTTTCTTCCTGCTGAAATCCTACTATATCTTGGCACACTTTCCATTTTCAAGCCTCAGGCTCTGCTGTAAATTTAAAATGGTATTGATGGTAAAGGGATTATAGGATAGCTTATATTAACATCACTTTTATAACTACAAGCTAGTAATAGATTTCTAAGAATCTATTTGACTCTGTCTTATTCTGTTTCAGGTTGATAGAACTCTTAGTGTTCTTATTATTTTTACTACAGACTTTATTATTGTGATGAGAGCCATACAGGGCATTACCCTCTATGGAAAATGGTGGTCTCTGCTCCGAAAAACTAGCAGCCTTTTCCAAAGAAGGAGGTGATGGGAAACGAAACAACCCACAGACTTAGGTTTACTCAGGGTCTGTAGGACATAAATATCCTCTTTCTTTACTGAAGTAGATGCTGCTGTGGTGTCAGCTAGTGGTTAGTGGACAGAGCTAAGAGGTAGTAAGTCAGGCAAACTAGGTAAAAAAAACAAAACACCTGCTAGAAGAAGTTGCAGTTGGTTTCATCTACTGGAGCAGTATTCAGCATTTCTATTTCTCAGACATGGTCTGGGAGCAGGCAGAACAGGTGATTGCTTATTTTGTCCCAATGGAGGAGGAAAATACCAGTTGCCCTAACACCATACATAGTCTCCATAACCTTTTCCTACTTTCCAGTTGCATAGCCTAACTCTGCTCAGATGCTACTGGTGGAGAAGATGGTGTGTCATCCCTGATTCCTCTTAAAGAGTTTGGCACAAGCCATTTTTTGTGCAGCAGTAGCTATTAAGCATAACTCATGACATCTGGCTGCAGAAAACAGGCCCATGGGGTTGGAAGGCTTTTACTGAACCAATTTGCAATTTCCTGTGGTCTGCTCATAACTGCTTCTCTAGAGAAGATACCATGTCCAGCATATAGTAGCCTGAATCCTGCTGTATGAGGCCACTGGGCTGGAGTGTCTAATGGATGAGCTTCTCCAGCCATCTAAGATCACTGCTCAAGTCAGCAAGAAAATGGGGGCAATCCTCTGCCACCTGCAGCCGGATGTCTGGAAAACTATGGAGCTGAATTGCAGGAAGAAGGTGGTAGCTTGCTCATTGGCTGCAAGGCCAAAAAGAAGCTTCCTTAAGAGAAAAGAGGGCTTCAGCTTCCAAAGGTGAATTAACAAGCAACTTTGGTCAGTCTTGTACCCACAACTCCCCAAAACTGGCAGCATTGCCCATCCCCAGCAGGTCACAGCTGCCCCAGGAGCCTTAAGATTTGTAGCATGTAGATTTTTAATATAGCTGTATAGTTTCTAACACTTTAAAGTAGCAGTTAACAGTTACTCAAACCTCTTTCTCACGCTTTGTATCAAATTCTTGAAATTCTTGAAATTTTGTTTAATGTTCTTTTCAAGGAAAAATATTTTAGTGAGGACATCTTGTTTGGGAAACATACATAGAAGGACATAATAAGATATCATTGTAGTCAAAGCAACCTAGAAGGCCCAGAAACCTTGGAGAAGCTTCAGAGAAGACATGTGATGCTGAAGATGATGATGGTGAAGCAGAAAGGGATCTTGAGAGCTTCAGCTCAATTCTTGTGAGGCATGCCAAGGGTCAGTCCTGAGGGAGAGTCTAGGAGCAGACAATGCTCAGGTTGGATTATCCATTAGATATGATAAGTAAGTAATGTTATAAAATTATAGGAGCTTTTTACTATATTGTGCACTTAGGTATTCATGGCAACTTAAAGCACTTTAATTAAAGACCTGCTCTCTGTTTTATCTATACTAATATTGTCTAGAAAGTTCTTTTCTTCCATTTTAGGCATCACCCTGAGCCCAGTGGGCTGTTGCCATGCTGTGGCAGCCGGGGCTCAACACTTTCCACTCCTTTTCTGTCAGACCATCATGGGAGAGCGGCCAAGGCGTTGGACAGTTAGATCAGGGGCAGTCCCTGGATCTGGCATCCCAACTTGGCCAGAAGAGGGAATGGAATCCAGAGCAGGGAGTCAGAGGTGGCCCAGGTGTGGTGTCAGCCTCACCATTAGCCTGGCTGTGCTTGCACTGCCAGGATATGCCAGGGCACCATGGGCAGGGCATTGCAGGGACTGCGGTGCAGGTGGGGCTCAGAGGTGTGAACACACATGTGGGCAGAGTGCTGCTCTGCAGTTTCACTGACAGCATCCTCCCAGGGCCAGCAAGGCCTGAATACCACAGCCATGGCTCTGGGCAGCTGGGCAAGGCCAGGGGGAAGGTCTCGGAACAGCACTGCCATCACTGGTGGAGAAGACAAGACCCTGGTCCTGTCCCCAACACTGCCCTGAAGAAAGGCAGAGGAAGATGATTGGCAAATGAGTGTGGAATCTCCCAGTGCAGAGGAGCAGAACAGCTTTACTGTGACACCATGGGAGAGCCATGGTGGGGCGTATGGTGTTTGTGACTGCTGGGCTTGTCCTGATCAATGCTGGATCCCATCTGGCCCGGGTTGGGGGGAGAGGCTGCAGCTCTTGACCGCCAGCGTGACATGAGACAGCCACAATGCTGCCTGGTGGCAGTGCTGGGTCTCAGCATTCTGGGCTGGCACATGGTTGATCATCAGGAGCCTTACTAGTGGCCTGTGTGGTGTTTCTGACTGTGGCTCTTGCCTTGAGTGATGTCACATCTGGTCTGTCCCAGGGTGGCTGGAGATGCTGCTGCTTTCAGGCACCGGAGAGCCATGGGACAGTCGAGATGCCACCTGATGTGAGGTGCTGGGGCTGACAAGCTCTGAGTTGTCAGTGGAGTTTGCAAGGAGAGGCAGGATGATCAGCAGCATGGCCACCCCATCCCCGGGCAGGAGAGGCCACTGTGGGGACCCACAGCCCTCCTGGAGCCAGCCCACCCTCAGGGCACTCGGATGCTTTGCCTCTTACCAGTGTCCATGGCAGCACAGCTGTCCCACTCCCAGTCTTTGTGCTTCCCCAAAGAGAAACAACATCAGTGGGTGCCCTTGGCAACACATGAGCTGCACAGCAGCTGTTCCCAGGGCCTGGGGAAGCAAAAGAGTTACTGGTTATGAAGACAAAGTGACAAAGAACAGCAAGTCCTTGTTTTTCATCCTTTCTTTGCAAGCATGTGGGGAGATGGGGAGACAGGTATCCCGTACAGAGCTCTAGATCGCTGCTTTGGTGACTCACCCCTCTCCCTCCGTGTGCTCCCTGTCTCCTATGCAGAGATAGTTGCTGGGCCCTGATCTAATTGTCCAACTCCTTGACTGCTCTCCCATGATGGCCTGACAGAAAAGGAGTGGAAAGTGTTGAGCCCTGGCTGCCCCAAGTATCATCCTGGCAGTCCCTGCTCTTGTGCCTGCCCCATTTCCAGCTCCTCCTGTGGGGCAATCCCTAGGCTGGCACTGGGCTTGTGCCTGCTACCCTGTGAGTGCACCAGCCCAGAGCACATGCACGGGTTTGGAATGGGATTGAGTTAACTTTGCATGGTGCTGTGTCTTGGATTTGTGACCAAAGCACTGTGGGTGACACACCACTGTCTGCACGGCTGCACAGTGGCTTTTCTGCTTCTCAGCCCAGCACCAGCGAGCAGTCTGGGGGTGCTGGGAGGGGGCACAGTGAGGACAGCTGACGCTGGGGATAGCCCACACCTCATGATGTCTGCTCAGCAACACAGCTAAGAGCAGCTGCTGTTCCCATGGCTGGTAGTGAGACACTGTGGTCTTTTGCATCACTTGTTTGGTTTTGTTTTCCTTATTAAACTGTCTTAGCCCGTGAGGTTTTGTCCAATCAGCTGCTGAGCCAACCTTGATATCCTAAGCATGTTGAAGGCCAGGGTCCATCCCATGTCCCATCAGCATTCCCACCAGCAGTCTGCACAGGTCTGGTTCCCACCCTGTCAGGCACTCGGCCACAACTGACAGCAACCCCAGGCAACCCTTCAGGTGTGAGGAAGAGTGGCTAGAAAGCTCACTGGTGGAAAAAAGACCTGGGGGTGCTCGTTGACAGTGTGCCCCAGTGCTGAGAAGGCTGATGGCATCCTGGCTTGTATCAGAAATAGGGTGGTCAGCAGGACCAGGAAAGTGATTGTCCTTCTATACTTTGCATTGGTGAGGCTGTGCCTTGAGTCCTGGGTTCAGTTTTGGGCCCCTCGCTTCAAAAAAGACATTGAGGTGCTAGAGTGTATCCAGAGAAGGGCACCAGAGCTAGGGAAGGGTCTGGAGCAAAGTTCCCCATCACTGGTTCTCTTTGGCAGTGCAAACCTTTTCTCCTCACCCTGTCATATAGGAGGAGGCCAGGTAGAAGGTACTGTGGGGCAAAAGTAGCTGGTCAATCAGAAAGAATGGCTTCCTGGGATAGAGATGTGTAGGCTGGGGAGGGCAGAGAAGCAATGATGAAGGTGCCACAGCCATAAGGACTGAAAGGCAGTAAAACATCCTGATCCCTGGAACTGTCCTCAAAATCATTTTGTCTAGTGCCAGCCTCATTCTCTCCAACTCCTCCCAGCTATGCTTTATTACCTTTCCCCTTTATACTAATTACTTATGCTCTTTGTAATCCATCTCCTTCTCCAAATTGGCTCCACTGCTTCAAGCACATTTTGCTGTTCACGAGTGCAAGGGCAAAACATGTTACTAGATTTTTGCCTATGCTTCCGTGTTTGTTATTGCATCAGAAGGCCCTGATCTTTCCTAGGATATGCTTATAAACTCAGCATAAGTAATAAAATATAATTACTGCAGTTTCTTTGTGATCTGGAATGAATCACCTTGACTGGAAGTCAGGGAGGTTGCTTCTTTCATCAGAAAAGATTTCAGTCAGTCTCACTGACTGGATGTTAGCATTTTGAGGATCTCATGCTGAAACTTGCTGCTATAGTGAGGTAACCTGTAAGGTATTTTACAGCTGAGGCTTCCAAGTCTGTTTTCACTCAATTGAGTGATAGAAGTGCCTGGCTCAGCACAGTGTTTGGAATAGTTTAGGTATGTCAAATGAGTTACACCTGTTATTTTTTCCCAACCTACTGCTTGTGTTCTGAAATTTTCAGTGCAGTGAAAACAGCTACAGCCAGGGATTGTTTGGGAAGGCATTGACAAAACTTGGTGAAAAGAGAAGGGCAGAATATGTGCTTGCCATCTGTACCTACCCGAGACAGTTGTCTAGGGTAAGAAAGGTAGGAATTGAGTGATGACAGTAACATCTCTGGCCAGGGGCTGCTTGCAGCTCCAAATCCCCTTAAGGGTATTGCAAAGGCTGGATAGAACAAGCATTAAACTGACAGCTTGGCTAGAGGCACCAGGATGTCTTACTGCAGCTTTGGTTAGAATTGACACTGACCAGCACGTCACTTTTTATTTGGCCCAGCTCATAATTGAAAAGATCTGTTTTGATCAAATGATGAATTTAGGTTTCAGGAGATCATGTCGTATCTTCTTTACTTGGCCTGGGTAAAGCTTCACCCTGGAAGACACTGCATTGGAATCAGCAGGCACTTTTCAGATGACTTCTCAAAAAAAGTGTGTCTGTCTGAGCCAGAGGCTGATGTAGGTGTAAATGTTGCAATGTAAGCCCTGAAAATCAACATTATCCAGCCGGCTTCCCACCACTCCCTCCACAGGCAGGGCAGTCTATTCTTCCTGTTTTCTTCCTATTCCTTACTGGAGTGCCCTGGGCTGGGACATCGATACATCTATCTTGTATGTGCTGTTCCACTGCAGCCTGGAGAGTCTGCAGGCCTGGAACTATGTCATTCTGTTTTAGGCAACAGGGGCCGAATAGCTGCACTCAGTAGACCATGAGCTACATCCGCTTCTTTTTTTACCTCCCTTACCCTTTTTGTTCTGCTTTTACTGGTTTTCCTTCCACTTTAATGGTTTTATTAGGCAGCAGCATCAGAAGGTGCTCTAAAGCATGTTGATAAACAAAGCAAGCAAAACACAAACCTAGCTGAAAATTCCCCTGTATGTTGGCAGTACAAACAAAGGAGATCTGGATGGGTGCTAATGCCAATCCCTAATGCATCCTTAACATGCTGCTTTCAGTGCTGGGGGAATGTTGCCAAAGGAAAGAAAGAAATTGCTGTTTATAAAGGTCATGGGTGATACCAGGGTAGCACTGTGGTAATTTTTTAATGAGTGATATTAGCATAATAGGCATTGATACTTAATCAGTGCCCCTGGTATTAGTCATCTGGCTCTGCTCTGCTCCCCTCGTGCAGGTTCTTCTGAGTGTTTGGTTTCCCTCCTGCTGGTGCTGCTTGATCAAGTGAAGCCAGAAGGCTCAGTGAGCCAGGCAAGATGTTGTATAGAGAGTCTTATTACTCAAGGACCTAGAAGAATTTGGGGGTGGTGGCAATACTTCATGCAGACCGCACTGTGGGAGAGACTGCTCCAAGGATGACCCTCCAACTCTTCCTCCCAGGAAAAAAAAAGACTGAATGTATTGCAGCACTTGATGGTGTCTTGACATGTGAAGCAGTGGGATTCTGAAAGCTTCAGGTGCTTTTGTACAGTGTTAACTTGCACTGCTTGGTAAAAAGAATGAGAAAAAGACATTATAATGGATAAGGGGGAAAAGCCCTAAGAAAGTAATGGCCAAAAAAATCTTAAAGCACAGCTTCTGAGAGCTTAAGAGGATTATAAAAATGAGAGAAGCTGCCTTTTTGCCTGTTGAATGATAGTTGCCCTACTGATCTGTGCAGTTTAACCTATATTTGAGGTCTCACGCAGGGTGTTCCTACTGTTGTTTGAAGGAATTGTTACGGGTGAAGTGCTGTACCTGATACGGTTGAATCAGGTGTTGGCACGATGCTTGAACAAAAGCTGTTTTCCCTAAATGCTGAAGGACATGATAAACATTAGCTGGTCTTCATGTTCAGTGTGCAGCTCCAGGAAGCTCTGTGGTCTGGGAACTATTTGCTGCTTTTCTGCATACGCATCATACCTACCTCTCTAGGCTTTCTGCCTTCATGTGATTCAGCCCAGAATCCAGTGAGTGACTTCTGCTTGTGATGGCAGGAAGTCGAGAACTGAGCAGTCACCTGTAGGAATAAGTGCTTGGCCTGCCTCTTACATAGGAGTGAGTCTGGATCTGGGACCCTCTTAGTATTAACCACTGCAGCATAGCATTGTGCTGGCATCTGAGCAGCATGATTTTATTAAATTGTCACTCACATGATGGAGACTCTGGCCAAAGCTCTCTTGAACCCCAGATCTCCAAATCTGGAGAAACAACTTTGGTGGCAGAACTGGAGCCTAATTTCTCCCAAGGGAGCACATTTCTTCACTTGTGGCTGCAGCTTGCTGCTCCCTCTAGGTGTGCTTGTAGGTCTGTGAGAAGAGCCAGGTTAAAATCCTTCCCCATCCTTAGACAAGACTCATTTATTAACCCCAACTAGCTTAGCAAACTGTTTTGAAGTGCTGGCTTTAAACTGTTTTTGCTTCCACCACTGAGGAAGTGGCAAACTGAGGCTTAAAAGCAGAAATCAGCACATGGATGGGAGTTTTAGAGGATGAGGTGAGGCAGAAGCCTGGACTCGAGGCAGAGCTGTTGATACCACTGCAAGCAGGAGTTTTTTGGAAGCTGTGATTGCTTGCAGAGAAAGCCCCTATGCTCCTGCATGAGCGTTTTCCTGATCTGAGTCTTGCATCATGAATAATTGCAAACACTCCTCTGTGGCTTTTATTTTGATCCATGTTCTTCCGTGATGTCTTCTTTTCTAAAGCATGTGATAAGAGGTTGCCAGGTAAAATTAATTTTTATTTTCAGGACACCATTAGGTAGTGCTTTTCCCACTGGAGCGTTTACTGTCAGAAGAATAAAAGGAAGAGTTAAGAAGAGTAATTGTTGTTTCATCAGATTATGTATTAGTTCAACAAGGGTAATGCACTGTAATATCTAGACAAGTCCTATAATTAAAGATAGTTTGAAACAAGCTTTTAGCTATTCATGTGCTCCTGCTCTAAGTTAATTTCACATCTTAAGCCATTAGGAAAAGAAAAAAACCAACAAAACCCAAACCTAAATCAAAACAACCAATCAGTAAAAACCCAGGCCTTTGTTCATTAAAGACATTTTGAAAATTAGGTTGTTTACAGAGACAGGGGTGCATGTAGTCTTTTTCAAAAGCTTGGGACTGGATTTTTCTCATTTTGCAAAAGGTGTGCTGGATTTGAGAAGTCCAAGTCAGCAATACCTTTCACAGAACTGCCTTTTTAGTGCACTTGCCAATCATTTGAACAATAGTCAGAACTACTTATGTTCCAGTCTGTTCTATATGCACCCAACACAGAGGAGAAAGATTTCACTTCGTGGTCTGTAATAAGGGTCAGTGCTTTCTGAGTCATGTTAGGAAGGAAGACAGAGGTTTGAATATGATTCTTTGAATTCTTCCTTGCCTCTGACCAGCACAGTTTAAGTGCTCAGATGGCACAGAAAGAGAATGGAGAGGGTGGATCAGATCTGCTCACTTTGTAGCCCTGTCTCGTTGTTCAGCCACTACCTGTTTATGAAAGCGGAGTGATATGCCAGAGATCCTGCTTTCCTTCTTTCCCTGCTGTTCTTTAGGATGATTCACACCACAGAAGCTACCATAAAGAAAATTAACCCTACCCCAGCCAAAACCAGCAGAAAACCCTGTGGTACATCTCTGCAGCTAGTCATGTCCCTCTACAGTCCCTCACGCAGAGAAACATTTAGCCTTTTTTGCTAATGGGATCTTTCTCGGAAAGTAAGAACATGAATGAACAAGTTACTGTGACACAAGTAATCTGCTGACTGCTGGCTCTGATCTCACATTGGTTTTCTGTATTAATGGAAAGTCGGCGTAACATCCGCTTAGTTGTGAGGGGGATTAATTTCTGGTGATCAGCTTATGTTCTGAGATACAGCAGTTGGGTCTTTCTGGAACTTGTATAGATGCGTTAACCTGAGTGTCCAAGAGATTTTCTTTCATCTGCTGATTTTCTGGGTGTACACCCTGTACTGCTTAAAAGAGTTTCAAAATACGCTACCTCTTGTGTAACAACACTGTGAGTGTATGAATACTTTGCCAGCTACTTAGAGGTCAGCTGCCTTTAACCATTATGTCATTAAATGTCTCTACAGAGAAAATATCAAAGTTTGTCCCTGTTCACTGATGCAGAATTGTTTTTAAATCGGTCTGACTTAATTATTTTGACACACTTCATTTTTGTCTCCATGTTCCTTCAGGCTTCCGACTTGATTATCACCCCAGCTACGACTTTCAAGGAAAAACCAGACCCCAATGGTTTGGTATTTGGAACTGTGTTCACTGATAATATGCTGACAATTGAATGGTCCTTGGCTTCAGGATGGGAGAAACCCTATATTAAGCCACTGGAGAACCTTTCATTGCATCCAGCCTCCTCATCCCTGCATTATGCTATAGAAGTGAGTAGTGAATTGATTTGGAAACCACTATTTTGTTTCATTAGCTCTTGAAGCCACAGCTTTTTAATACAAGGACTGCCTCAAGTTTATCAGTATTGAGTTACATTTTGTTCTGCTAACTGATGTCCTTCCAGAATAATTGCATTATTTGCAGCAGGGTTATGTTTGTGTTAGTGTAACTCAGAAGCAGCTCTGGCCTGTGGGTTCCAGCTCACTTAACATTCTGGCCTAGCAAAGGTGAGCCCTTCTTGTGTGGTGACAAATTCATTTGAGAAAGTGTTCTAGTTTGCTGACAGTGGATGGGTCCAGTTACTGTCCCTGATGTAATTCGATGAACGACTGGATTAGACCATGTGAGATTCCAAGAGCAGCTTTAATTTGGGGACTAAACGTGCACTTTGTGAAAGTTATTTTAAGCTGTTTTAAAGGTTGATAGCTTGGATTGCAGGAGAGACTAGACAGGTGCTTGTTTGAAACTCTGAACAAGTCCAGAGAGCTCAGAACTAGATCTGAAGCATTCAGCATATGTGAGTGTATTTGAGCAGAGAGGAACTTTGGGAAGTGAAATGTTAAGTCGGAAGCCAGCGTGGTTAACAGTTTCTGTGCTCAGCTGCTCACTGTCTAAAGCTGCCTTTTGCCTCTCCAGAGCAGCTTTGGCTATACTCACACCTGTGTGGGAGCCTCAGTAGGGCACACATCCTGAAATGGAAGCCCACTTCTCCCACTTCTAGGTAGGTGGGAGTGTCTCCACTGCAGCATGTGGAGTTGCTTGTGCTTCTTTACTTATTTCTTTATTTTATTTTTTTTTGTTTTAACCAGCGGTATAAGGGAAGGATCAAGCTTTTCCCTACTTGTCCCTGAGCTCCTGCCTTCACTGTTTTTTTGTGCTTACTGACTTTTTCCCCATCTAGTCACCAAGCCCCCAAAGGTCCTGTGTAAATTACAACAGGCCCCTGTGACTAAGGCTGCAGCTCTTGATCTGCTCAAGAAGTAAGAAACCACGCTGGAGTCCCAAATCTATATTTCAGTCTTAGTACCATATTGCTTTAATGCTCGGCCTCTGGCCTGGTCTGAAATCGTTGCTAATATGAATATGATCTTGTTTTTTTCCATTTTTTTTTTTTATTCTTTTACCCTTATTGCATCACGTTTCCTCTAGCCAAGAGGACAGACAGAGGAGAATCTGGTGTCATTGCTGTGGCTCAATGAATACACAGTGGGTATAATAAAAAGTGATGAATTTGGCATTCCTTCCCCTTCCTCCTTGCCCTCCATGATGCAGTGTGATAATCTGGATCTGCTGAACTCCAGATCCAACTCCCGTGATGTACCGATATCAGATAATATTGTTTTCACACCATTGTAGCAACCAACCATCAAGCAACCACAACAGTTGCTTTTATTCAAGTTGAGCATTTCTGGAACACATTACTGTCTCCCTTTTTAATGAGTGAATGGTTTTACTGATCTCTGGAAGGTTAAAAGCATTTGGTTTTGAAGAAAAAGATTTAACATCTTGAGAAGGCTTTGTGTTTCAGTAATGATGTGATTCTTACTTCTCTCAAACCATTGATCCGATTTTAGTAGTGACATTCCTCCCTTTTCCCTCTCATTAAAAGTTCTGTGAATGTGTTTGGGAGAAGGGTGGTGGGGGGAAAAAGGTGTTTTGTGATAAGAAAATAGCACTCCAGAAATGTGGTATTAGTTAGTAAGTGGCCCAATAAAAATCTTATCGAAGTATCATCCATATCACCAGCTATGCCATCCTTTATTAAAGATACGAGTTTTTCTTGTAGCTACAGAGTTTACCCTAGGAATAATCTCTTTTTCAATACTGCCTGCAAAGCTTTTAATAAGGTTGGCATTGCCATAAGAGTAGAGATAAATTTTGAAGGTAAAAAGTTCTGGGTTCTAATTGTGGTTCTGCTGTGTAGCTGGCACGTAGGCTGAGGAAAATTGCTGGAATTCCTGCAACCCAGTTACATCCCAATTAAAATTTGTCATGTGGAAGGACCTAGCTCTGCCATGGGACCGCACAAAAGCTTTCAAAACGTTGCATTTCACTGATCCTTGCAGGAAGATATTACAGAATTAATAATAGTGAAACCTGGAGTATTCTACTGCATCACTTGTACACAAATACAGGATTCTTTTTTCCAAATGAAAAAGCTGCATGTGTAGACTTCCAGCCACATGGGATGCAGTTCCAGCCACTTTTTTTGTAACAGTCAGAGGAGAAGCCTGAGGAGACTGACAGCAGTAATACAGTTAAATTCATAGAACTTCTACTGAAATTTAACATACAAGGAAATGCTTTAGAAAATAAATTCTAAAAATCTGAACTCTTGTCTAGAAGCATGAGCCTTTAATACTTAATCTAAATAATACATGTATATATATATATGTATATATTAGTGTGAACTTATGTAATAAGTGTGTTTTCTGTCTATAACCAGAAATTATCAATCTGTAACTGAAAATAACTATGGGTATTCTGTGGGGGTACAGTTTTTGCTGTGGTTAGGAGATGCTGTTGGGCATTCTGCTGGGAGAGCACTGATGGCATAGGAGTTTCTGGTAAATGATTGTCAACACCAGTCATCTGGATACTGCAGTTTGATGGGATAATTATGTTTAATATAAGTTTCCTATAAAGTATGTAGAGAAAACATTTTCTTGCATTTTTCCTCTAGTATGAGGCTGATGCATCTGTCTCTGTTGCAGGCTAAACCCCCTTCCACAGCATAGGGATATATGGGGAAATAAGTGACTAAGATCTTGCTATAACTACAGCAAGAATTTTAACAGAGTTCTCTTAATTACCTTATGTTTGCTACCAAAAATGTGTTTTGGACAGAGCCCTGAAAAATTATTAACATATAAGGGAGAATACTGTGTTGGCTCAGTCAGAGGTGAGGAAATAGTTAAGTCAAACACATGCTACAAATTTTAATTGCTGTAACCAAATTATGGAAAAAAATAGAAATATTATTTATGAAGTTCCCTGACAGAGAAAGATATACCTGAAGTATAGGCAGGTCATCTTCATAATATAAACTTCATAACCCTGTCTCACATGAGTGTATTGCCAGGAATCACTAGTTAGCATTCATGCTTTGAGTACTGTGAGCAGGAAAGTGAAGTTCTTTCATTTCCAAAGGGTGTGTTCTGCATCTGCACATCGTGGGGATGACATGTCTCAATCATCATTTGGTCTCTTTTCCCTCCTTTTTTGGCTTGGTAGTTGTTTGAAGGAATGAAGGCCTACCGAGGAGTGGATGGCAAAATCCGCTTGTTCCGGCCAACGCTCAACATGGACAGGATGGCGCGGTCAGCAAGGAGAACGACTCTGCCAGTACGTAGCCAAGGCATCGTCCTCACCTTAAGCCAGAGCATATTTTCATTTGCAGGGTGCAGACCTCTGAAACTTTTCTGTAGTGCAGCATTTATCAAACACTAACTCTCCGATAGTTCAGTTAAACTTTGTTAACAGATCTTATTCAATGAAGGAAACCATTTGAAATGCGCTTTTTTTTTTAAAGTCAGAACAATGTTTTGCTTTCTTTGTTGTCTCCCTACTGCCTCAGATGTACACAGTCTGTTTCTGAGGAATGGTGCAGGTATTTGCATGCAGACAGCTGATTAATCTGTTCTGGCGCTTAATGTTCTTCCTTTTCTTCTTTCCACTTCAGTTAAGTCATTCACCCTCTGAGTGCCTTCATTTTTGGTCATGCCAGCAACTTTGCACTGCTTTTAGCAGTTGTATCTTGGCCAGTGACTTTCCTCCCAGGTTTATTGGCTTTATTACTATAAGAACTTGGGAACTTTGTAGAACTGGGAGACTTGCTGGCCCCTTGGAGCTGTAACCCAAAGCACTCTTGTGCAGAAGAGGTGGTGCCGTAGCTTGCTGCATGCCAAAGTAAAGGTGTTGGAGGTACAGGGAGTTCTCTTCGAGGCAAGAAGGGTCAGTGGTTCCTTTATGGTATCTCAGGATGGTACTTTGGACCAGAGGAGGGCATTCAGGATACTGTACAAAAAGGCACAGTGGCCAAGACCATGGGATCTTTAATTCTGTAGAGAATTAACTAAAGGAAGATGATGTGTGTAGGTCCTGTGAACCTCTACGGACTGCCACTGTTACAGTAATTGATGAAGTGTTCCTTGTAGCTTATGGATCTGTGAAGACCACAGGGTGTTCCAGCTGTTTTTCTCCATTTGCTTTTCTCCCTTTGCTTTTTCTTCCCAGTCTTTTGACCAGAATGAGCTGTTAGAGTGCATCCGGAAGCTTGTGGAAGTGGAAAAGGAATGGGTCCCATACTCAACCGCTGCCAGCCTCTATATCCGTCCTACCTTAATTGGAACCGAGGTGTGAAACACTTTCTTTCCCCTCTCAATTTCTTTGTATTTAGGTACGAGGCAAAAGCCTCCATCCATAAAGGGAAATACGTAGCAGGCAGTAGATGACAGGATTGTTGTTTTTACTTTTGAGTTCCTCACCTGTAGTGCCACTGCACGAATTTAATGTTGACCACACTGCCACTTAGTGGGCACATTGGTTCAGAGCAGAGAAAGTAAACTTGGATTGTGGGAACGGAAAAATTTACATTAACTCAGGGCTTGCACTGAAAGCGTAGTTATTTGTGACATGGTAATATATGCCTTTAAAATCCTAATAGTCTGGAGAAAACGTGAGGGAACAGGAATTTGCTGTGTACATTTTGTGATTTAAGCCCGTGCCTCCCTCCTGACCTTAGTGAGGAGATTTCGTAAGATTCTACCCAGTAAATTAAGATGGCTCTTCTGAGAGACATTTTAACAGAACTAAGAACAAATTCTCATGTCAATTTATAATTGAATGCAGATAAACCTGGCCTTGTAAGAGATTCCTGAGCAATTAGGTATTAGTGTGTACCCTCTGAGTTTCACAGGGGTGTGAATCAAGCCTGTAGTACTGATAAAGGGAATTAGATACAGAGCATTTATTTTAATGAAAACTTTGAGAGTGGTTTTTTTTTTGCTGTTTTAGCAGTAGCAAGAGAGAAACTTATAATAGTAAAATATAGGACAAGGAAGCTCAAGAATGCAGGGTTCCAAACTAGGCAAGTTACTCTTTAGCAATATCCACATCTGTAAGTAGTTACCATATATGACCATTATACATTTCACATGTGTTCCAGGATTCCACTAGTTTAATATTTTTAAACTAGTTGCAGATTTTCACAAAGAAGAATGCTTTTTTTTTTTTTTGCTTTGGTCCTAAAGATTTAAGTTCAGTAACTTCTTTTCAATGGAGACCTAATCTTA
Organism: Sclerurus mexicanus; assembly: GCA_013396755.1. Taxonomy (NCBI): domain Eukaryota; kingdom Metazoa; phylum Chordata; class Aves; order Passeriformes; family Furnariidae; genus Sclerurus; species Sclerurus mexicanus. The sequence continues at coordinate 40,656 of VWZF01002025.1, forward strand.
GAAATCAAGAATGACCTTGTTCCTTTTACAAGACTGATTTCTCTGAGTGGATTAAAAATAGTAACCCATTCAGTTGTATAGAAGATCCCAAGAATCATGGGCAACCAGCTGTATGTAGCCCTGCCTGAGCAGGGAGTTTGCACAAAATTACCTCCACGGGTGCCTTCCAGCACAGTAATTTTGTGATTCTATTGTCAATCCCAAGCTTTACAGAATCATGTAGTTAAGGAGTTTCCTACCACAGGCTTTTGACTTTGACCAGTACCAAACTTCACCTACACCTTCAAGTATTGATGGTGATGGCTTGCAGTGTAGGAAGCTCCTCAGAGAGAGGGGAATAAAGTGATACATTCCAGGTTATTTCCTGTGCTGTTGTGTGAACTATTTCCAGGAGGCAAATAATTTTATCTGTCACACAGCCATTCACAACACCAGGACTCAACTCTGCCAATGCCAGTTCTAGTGGCACTGGCTAATTCTCCTCACTAATGCAGCTGACAGTTGTTTCTCCACTGTTCTTATTGCTAGCAGTGGTCCTTGCCCCTCCTTCCTCCAGAAGGCTTTTCAGGCTTCTGCTATGGTTAATTCATATAATTATATAGTACCATGTTAAGCTTATTTCTGAATTCTCAAATGGCTGGAACTCTCTGAGAAAATTAGAATAATATGTAGGTAAATGGAATGGCTTTAAGTGAACAGTGACAGTATATAAAATTAGGGTTATTATGTTTCTTGATTGAGGGGGAAGTTGCATAAATATTTTCTCTTCATTGCAGCACTTTGCATTGTCCTCATAAAAGCTCTCATGCTGCAGTTCCACTGAAAGCAGTGTTTCACAAGCATCTGATGTTTGAAGTATACCAGTAACTTTTGATTTGTTTACTTTCCTGATTTTCAGCCTTCCCTTGGAGTGAAGAAGCCAACTAAAGCCCTACTGTATGTCATACTGAGCCCTGTGGGCCCTTACTTTGCAAGTGGGACCTTTAATCCAATATCCTTATGGGCAGATCCAAAATACGTAAGAGCCTGGAAAGGAGGAACGGGGGACTGCAAAGTGGGAGGGTAAGAAAACATTATTCTGCATTTTCTACGTAGCTCACAAAACAGGCTGCATTTTTAATGAAGTATCTAACCCAGGAAAACTAGAGACATTAAATTCAGTAGTTTTCAAAGTTGTACTTTGCAAATATTATTTATACTATTCGGTTGCACATTTTTGTTTGAATATTACAGCCAAGTTGGTTTTTTGCAGCATCTCAACTAGGGAACTGGACCTGGAAGGTGTCCATGTAATGCTTTGGCTCTTCCCCTTGCTGCAGTTGACACTGAAGACATCACTTCTGTGAAGCATCATTCAGTACAGCAGCCTGCTGCCAAGTGGGCAGGGAGCAGCACTGGCTTCTGACCTCCTTCCTTGGCAGGCTGTCCTGACAAGCCATCTGCAGTTAGCTGGGGGATTTGGGGGGTTTAAGGAAAGAAGAGACAATTATCTGCATTGACTTTAGTCTGGCAGTTTTCTGCTGAACTAGCCTAAGCACTAGTTGAGTAGAAACATAATTGTTAGTGCCCAAGTACTTGACCTGTAGAGTGAAGCTGCTTAAGACGTGACCAGAGCAAGCAACTTGAAGCTGGGTAAATAGGTCACTCAATTAGACATCCTTGGTATTGTCCTTACCTGGGAGTTTCTTTGCTTGGCAGAAAGTTGGTAGCTGTCAATTGCTGCTCAGCTGAGCTTGTAGAATAATCAGAGGGCAAGAAAACAGCTTTCCTTTGTTCAGTCTGATGTTTGAGATTTTGCTAATTTTTAGAAATACATTGTTTCCTGTACCTCCTTCATACATCAGCTGTGAAAAATAAGGATTAGGCTGGAGTCACTACTGACTTCATTATGCCCAGAGGTGTGAACTTTACTCCAGTGTGGTCTGCATTTTGGAGCTGCTGGCTTTGGGTCTTGGTGATTGCTGAACATCAGAAGTGAAAGGGTTTTTTTTTTTCTCCTCAAAGCAGCTAGAGAGTAAACAGGTATTATTTAGTCGGGTTCACTCTGTAGGCAGCATTTTTGGAAAACACTTTTTCCTCAAGGATATGGAATTAATCAAGGCCCGTTTGCAGCTCCTAAAGATACTAGTTCTGTGAATATCTTTTACTGGAAAAGGAATAATTCACCTCTGCTGATATTGTGCTCCAAGAGGTTCATCTGATGTATGTTACTCACCTGTTAATCTGATATATATGAGATGAGGTAGATGATTTTTTTGTTTGTTTGTTGTTTTGTTGTTTGTTTTTTTTCAAGCCATGAGCTGGACAGGAATTGTTGCTCTCTCTCCAGGATGCCAACTGCTAACTAAAGATGAATGCTTTCCTAAGGTGTTTAATTGCAGTTATTAGAATGTCCACCATATGAAACAAGAGGTATTTTTAAGACAATTTGGATGGATATGTTTGAGTTCTTGGTGCTGTTCAGCCCTACAAAGTTTTTGGGTTGTAGATATAAATGATCTAGTAAAATACTGATAGAGTACTTGCAATGAAAATACCCCAGGGACAAGCAGTGACTGTGCAGAGCACTTGCTCATAAGGTAGAAGTACACAAAATTGTGCTTAAAAATAAGATACCCAACCAGATAGTCCTGTTTGTTCTTTGTTTCTGAAGGAATTATGGTTCTGCTATTTATGCCCAGCAAGAAGCCCTGGAATTTGGCTGCCAGCAGGTTTTGTGGCTCTATGGAGAAGATCACCAAATAACTGAAGTTGGAACAATGAATCTGTTTCTCTACTGGATAAATGAAGATGGAGGTATAGTAACATAAAGCATGAAAACTTTAACAGAGTAGACAGCTGGGACCATAATCTACACAATTATTCCTAGTGTGCAGATCATGAACTTTTAAGTGAAGATGACTTAACATAGGAAATTACTATTCTCTTCTGAAAACTAATAGGTGACTGTTAGTTATATCACTATGAAAGAGGAGGTTCTGGAGCAGCTGTGAATGCTGATAACATACTAAACTGCTGGGCCAGTCCATGTGCTCAGAAGGGCAGAGCCTACGCATACACAAGGTCACACTTCAGGCTTGGTGTCAGCTTTAGCAGGTTGATCTCCAAGGAGGTATTGTTTTAGAAACAATACAGAGGTACTAAAAGACCAGCTTACGGCTCTGCACCTCTTCAGACTCTGTGGCCTTGAGCATGAGTGGCTTCCAGCATCACTTTCTGGCAGTCAGATGTTTCCAAAGCATAGCCAGAAGTATTTCAGAATCCAATTGATGAAGAAATGCTCTTTCTTTGAAGAATTTGGAGTGCTGTCCAGTGGTAACAGACAGAGAGAAACATGTCAGCCAGTGTTGCATATCACTAATGCTCAAGTGATGCTTTCAAGACATGCCATCATTCTTGAAGCTATTTTTACTTCTTTTTACCTACAGTCATCTGTGAGTAATGTACATGCTGATTAGAAAACTATCTAGTTAATGAGTAACCAACTATTAAAACATCTCATAAACACCCATTATGTATGAAAATATTCAGTGCTCAAGAAGTGATAGCTGCACCTGATAACTGGTTTGGAAGACTATATGACTCTTCAAAGGACTGAGCGAAATGTGCAGGCAAGTGAATAAAAGGATACCTCCTGACTTCCATGAATGCTGACCCTCCACGAATATGAAGTGTTACTGAATTTCTACATGGCAGCAGATGCAGGGTTCAGACTCATATTTCATCACAGTACCATGGGTATCCTTGAAAATTGCCACTTTTCTGAAGTGCTCCGCTGCAGAGTACAGAGGCAACATTCTGTAGGGACAGCAGTGTGCCTTTGAATAGTGCAGGGTAATGGGGATCCAGCTACCTGACTCCCATCTCCAGTTTCATTGCTTGTTCTTCTGCAAAATCTTTACCACTTTTGGAAGCAGGTGGACGATACTCCCTCAGTGTTGAATGAGTCCATAAAGTTTTGTGAATGAAACAATAAATACTAGAAAATTTCTTGTCATTATAGCAGCAGTAGATTTGTCAGTGTAGCTAGATGGGCAAATTTATGCCTTGTGCAACTTTGCTGGAGAGACATGAAAATAGATTTTGGCTTGTTCTGCCCAGGGAAAGGACACTGAAGCGAGGACATAATTAGAATTCAATGTTCTCATTGTGCTTAAACCAGGAATATGCTGGAATTATCCAGCTGCAGCACCGCACCATTCCAAAGATCTGCCAATCACTGTGTTACCAGTGCACCAGTGAATGGTACTATTGTGAGGTGGCCGTAGCAAACAACTTGTAATTCATGCCACCCAAGCAGGCTGTGTGCTGGCAGACCTGCCACCTCACAGGACACGGCGTTACCCTCACTGTAGCACTTCGCTGTCTCCCGGTGTGTTGAATAATGCTTAATTTAGGGGATCTTTGGCCAAGAATCGCTCCTATTGCCAATGTGTGTCAACACATACCTGCCTGTGGCATACATTGGAGTTTAGAAAGTGCTTGTCAGTTGTGTTCTGTCCCTTCGAAAAGGATTCTTACTTAGGCTGTGGTGTGGTTTTGTTATGCAAATGTTGCAGCTGAGAGATCGATCAAAGTGAGGCAGAAATTTCGGATCATCATCAAAAGGAAAATGCCTTTCTTTGTGTGTTCTGAGGTCAGTGCTGAGCAGGCCGAACTGCTCTCCTTCATTTATAACCACAGACCCATCCTAGTGAAGCCTGGACTGGAGGACATCCGTGCTTCCAGTGGGAGTAGGCTTTTCTTGCAAGCCTTTGCTGTACATTTTCACTTACAGCCTTGTGACTAAACATGACCTGTTACCCTGGTGGCACAAGGAGCATGACAAATATTTTATGTAAGGGGGGAATGGGGAGGGAAACTACTCAGTTTTTGTTAAAATAATATGTTCTATGTTGTTCTTGTATTCCCACTGTGAGAAAAATCCCTTAATATTTGATTTAAGGCGATGGCAAAAATAATCTGTGGAACAAAGAAAATAATACGAGTGGGAAAAATTTAATCACGACACATGTCAGGTGCTCGAGTCCCTAGATTCCCAAGAGCACACCTTCTGATTCAAAAACCGTGCCTTTTAAACATTTTCAAAGTCCAACCCAGTTTATGACATGGGTGGGGGCGTTTCTTCTTCTCTGACTGGCTCCTCTGTGCCCCCTCTCATGCCAGGGGTGGAGTTTCTGCCAATATGTCAGCCTCCATCTGGCCGTGTGGCTACAGCCACGTGGCGTAACATTGCATAAGCTCTATTTCTAGTTAATATGCAATTGCCCTATTCCCAAACGCTTACTCCCTGGCATGCATTCCAAGATTGGACTGGATGCCTCACAACTTCCACGAAACGCCTAGAGGTTAAAAACTAAATTTTTTTGTTAGTCCAGTTCATCTGCTTGTAATAAAACCAACTTTTCTATTTCTCATACCACTGCTGCTCTGGCAGAGGCTTATAATATGACTGTATCTGAATACCTACTCTTGCATAAATACAGGAGTGTGGCATTTCATTCATCAAATCCTACTTACAGTTTATGTTCTCTAAGTGAAAACCTTGGTCACCCTGCAGTCCCTTCCACCTGCCTCTTCAGAGCATATAACTATTCCAAGAAACTGCTGACTCTGAAACTAATTTCCTGTAACAATGCCAGTTCTTCTGCCTAGAATATAGGTTTGGCTTTATGGAAAACCTTAAAATTTAAATGTATGTCCAACCTGAAGATGGCTAGCTATGGAATCTGTGTGTACTTTTGAAAAATTCAGTTTCTTCAGAATAATTTGGAACCATTTGGGCTCCACTTCTAATGTTAAGGCATTGTGAATAGTATTCAGGCATTATTTAATAGTGCTGCTTTTACAATGGTGATAATAGTACCCACTTCAGGATTTCACAAAATAAAAAATAAATATGTTGAAAGATTCTCTGAAACAGGTAAAAATTAAGGTAATTTTGCTTAGTGTTCTCTAGGTGGAAGATTATTTGTGCTGCAGAAGTATCCTGTACAAGTAGACTACAAAGAAAATAAAGACTACACCTTCTGCTCTAACAGGCACAGCAATATCATGAGGGGAAGAGCAGCAAATGAATGAGATGGCAGACAAAGGAAAAGAGGAGGAAAGTAATTGAGGAAAGCAAATTGGCAGACACAAAGACATAGTTGATTACATGAGGGAAGAGTAGAAGAAAAGCTTGATGGGAAATAAGGAGGAAGAAATAGAAAGATCCAGAACAAACTGGGAGAGGAAGTCAGCTGTTAATCATAGTGAAAACAGGGTTTCCTGGGTTCTCCTTGATCCTGAAGTTCACGTGGAATTTGTTTTCATTTTGGTAAAATATATTTAGGTGAATTTCTCAGCCTTGTTATACTGTGACTAGTACTAAAGGCATCCAGTGTTTGTAATCTTATCTGCTCTACGTTCATAAATATAGGTGTGTAAAAATTGAAGGTGTGTAACATGCGAGACCTCATTTTAAAACCCCTTTAAACACAGCAATGGAATTTCATTGTTATAGCAAGCCTATACTGTGCCTGGTTTAATGGAGCACTGGGCTGATAGTGCTACTGCTATAATAATAGAATAGTAACAGGAGTCAGCTGAAGAGAAGCTCTAACATTTTCCTTCACGTGCCTTTCCCCCCCTCCCTTTTTGCAACTATACTTTCTAAGGCTTCCAGCCAGTCAAAATAATTCAGAAGGCAAATGGCGTCTGTGAGCTCACAGTCTGGATTTTAGGAGATGGACAAACTGATGTCATATGGAGCCTGGTTTGGCATCAATTCACAGAGAGGATGAGCTTTTGGCATGCCATGTTGGATGGTGTTGTCATCTCTGCCGGATACCAGGGGAGCAGATGTTCCCTGGGTGGCCCCAGGCTGGTAGGCATCATATGTATACTTGACAAAATTCTGCAGAGCAGGCTGTTTGAAACATTTTGAGACTTCCATGTCCTGTGCTGCTTGGCGGCTGGTTTGACCTGGCACCTTTTCAAACTAGCTCAAATCAATAATATATGTTACTGAGCTTAAATGGGTCCTGGACAAGATCTGTGGCAACATCACCAAATAGAGAAGAGTAGTGACAATCTTTGGTATCAAAGTCCACGGTGTTTAAGTTTCCTGTTAAAGAAAGGAGTGCACTTTTATGTTACTGGGTCACAAATGTAGGACATCAGGTTTTCAGTGTTCAGAATCAGGTAAAACCCTCTGGCTCATGAAAGTTTTAAAGTCCTCTTCTTTTGGTAGTTGTGCCAGACTTAGGGTCAGACACACATCACAATTAAGAGTGGTGCTCTCTAGACTCCAAGAAAGGAAAGCTGCTATTCTTGACTGTGTGAGAAAGAAGAGATCACTGCTGTGCTTAGGAGCCTGGAACAGGTTAGGGAATGGCACCGTGGGTTAGTCAAACCAGAGCAGAACATACAGCCCGTTCTAGAGCAGCTTTTCTATACATTTTGGCATGGCAGTTCACATCTGTTACTTATGTGTGTATGGATCCTCATAAAAGGAACATGGAAGCATAGACAGGAGAAACTTCTAGTCAAAACTGAATAAATCCAGGGCTAGCTGCATTAAAAAGTAACAGATATTTCCTGAGAAAATGGACAGTGAGTAGCAGATTCAATAACCAAGTTAATTAACCTCCATTTCCCCTATCCCATCCCAATGCCCCCTCTTGCAGAGTGGGGAGAGCCCACGGTGTAGTCAGTCTGGAGCTGTGTGTGGTCTGGGTGACTGGCAGGCAGTGTTTGTATACGGAATTATCTACTCAAGTGCTGAAAACAGAGTATTGAGCAGCTGAGCTCACCCTGCTCTCACAGTCCAAGGACAAATACTGTGTTTCTTCCTTCTACCCACCTGCAACTTTTCAAAGGACTTTTAGAAGTGTTTTAAGGGCAGCTTCTCCTTTGAGAGGGGTTCCAACAGGCCTGGATTCATTGATCTCTTTGCAGTCAGAGAGATGGGAACATAATAAAAACATGAAGATACGTATCTTGCTCTTTTTTATATTTCACCTAGGTGAAATATAAGCAAAAACCTTAATGGTTTATGGATTTAATGAGAAGTGTAGTATCCTTATATGATCAAGAAAGAAAGTGGATTATCACTGGGGAAAGGAAATTGTTAGGAAACAATATGAAGATTGCTGAAAGACTGGATGTTGTGCCTTCTCAGTGCAAATTTGAGACTGTCTTAAAAGTCTCTGTCTGAAGAGAGTAAATGATCAGTATTCTCTGATAATAGAAACCACCAAATATACTCATTTAAAATATTTATACTTGTTTTAAATGTTTAAATGTTACGCTTGGTTTAAAATGAAAGATATGGTTTAAAATAAAAAAAAATTGATTTGCAGCAAAGATCAGATGGAAGAACAAAGTCTACATACAGGCTTGTGTTTTAACTCAGGTATTTACCAAGTATGGATTATTTACCACGTGTGGATTACCATTATCTACCATTTCATTAGTTATGTTAGTTGAATATTTGTCTAATGTGGCTTTTAAAGAACAAGAAACACAAGCTAACAAACCAGACTAACTGAAAAACTTGAATTGTTGTTGTTGGAATTTTCTTAGGACTACTCTAATTCTGTAAAGAGAAAATTAGGGGAGAAAAAAGGATGTGTAACGTACTACAAAAGGTCATTAAGAAAGTCTCCTCTCAGGGAGGGTTGGCAAGGTTTCCACTGCTTTACTGACTCAGTAAATGGACTTCAAAAGTTTTGATAAATGTTTCATATTGCTGCCATGAAGTAGGTATACCAAATCCCATATTCCTAAATTAAGTGAAGCAGTTCAGGGAAAGTCATGATCTGCCCTGGGATTATTAGGTGTGGCTTTCCATCTGCCTCTCTCTTCAGAATTTGAAGACAGAACCATTTGATGGTTTCCAGCAGTTGTACAATGCACCCATGATGCACTGAGAAATAAAACCTGCTACTAGGCATTAGCCGCATATATATTAATGTATGAAATATGTTTTTTCCCCACCCACTGAAGTGTACTCAAAAGGTTCCAAACACTCAACAACTGTTTATTTGAATGGAGTTTCTGTAATTTGTCTTCTTACTGAATTCTGATAAAAGCTGCATCTTGCTGGGTAGGGAATGTTTCTGATGCTATAGAATTATGGAATATGCTGAGTTTGAAGAGACCCACATGTTTGGTGTAGTATCAGTCAATATTTTTGTTACTGTGGTTGTTTTTTAACAAGTGTTTTTAACAAGTAAGTGTTTTTGTTTCTTTTGTGTTTGACAGAAAATGAACTGGCAACCCCACCTTTAGATGGCATCATCCTTCCAGGAGTGACAAGGCAAAGCATTTTGGATCTGGCACGCAATTGGGTGAGTGTTTTGGCCTTGGCAGTAATGGTTTCAAACAAGTCATAACATCAACAGAAGTAAACAATTCTGGTGCTCAGTATCTTAAAGTTGAACTGATCTGGCTAAATCATGGAATCATAGAATAATCTGGGTTCACAGAATCATGGAATGACCTTGGTTAGAAAGGACCTTGCTCCAACTCTCCTGCCCTGGACAAAGACATCCTCCACCAGACCAGGTTGCTCAGAGTCCCATCCAACCTGGCCTTGGAAAGTACATTTAAAGGCATCTACTCCAACCATCCTGCAATGAGTAGGAACATCTTCAACTAGATCAAATTGCTCAGAGTCATATTCAACCTGCCTGAAACTCGACTTCCATGGGCTGTCTAGGTGGCATCCCTTCCCTCCAGCATATCGACTGCACCACACAGCTTGCTGTTGCTGACAAACCTGCTGAGGGTGCACTCAATCCCTTAACCTCAATGGGAACTAAGGGCATGCTAATTCATAGATTCCCAGCACCACCCTCAGAATGCCCACACCTGTCACACAGAACAATACCAAGCTTGTTAAAGTAGCTCCGTGTAGTATTTAACATGAAAATTCTCATTAAATCCACTACTACTGGCAATTTAAAGCAAGGAAACAAAGAATTACCATGCATGACCATAGCTATACTTCAGTTGTCAGCACACTATTTCTCCATTCAGTTCTCATGCTTCCAGCCTTGTTTCCACTAACTAGCATGCAGCCTACTTAGCCACAGATTTGAAGTCATCTGTCTGCTTCCAGTTCCTGTTCTGTACTGTAGCCATTCAAGAACTTATTTGGACACTTGGGACCACCTCATGTCTTGAAATGCAGCAAACTGTTCACTCTGCCTATTCAAAGGTTTTACTGCGTTTTGGGTAAAAGTAAAGGCTCATGAGGCCCAGTATCCTGTCTCCTGGTTTTGGTCAGGCTTATGTTTAGTGTGGGGCAACAGGAATAACACAGGCATGTGTGATACTTTCTCCCTGGTATTAATTGAGCTTCCAGCCACCTGTAGCTGAAAGATTTCCTGATGTAGAGTTCACAGTTACATCACTTATGCGTAACTTGCAGTGGCGAGTGCTGGGCATGTATTTAGTGGTGCATGTGCGGCTTTGATGAGCTGCCCTGAGTTTTTATGTATCTTTATTTGTATTGGTACTCCCCAAGTGCAGATATGCATGCACACTTCTCAGCCCCATCTCCTTTACAAGACAGACAGACATTTCCACTTGATAGAGCTTTTTTTTGTGAGATACCAGATTTTCACCTTAGTCCTCTTAAATAATCTACTCTCACAAAGGCTGTTTTCTCCTTCCTGACATTCATTCCCTAACCTGTCTGAAACTCTGCTTACATGGTGTCCCTGCCTCTCTCTCCAAATACTGTCCTGTCCAGAGCTAATCATATTTTCTGCCATCAAAAGCACCTCTGTTTTGTGTTAAAAAGCTTGCATATAAAAGAAGAGTTAAGCTCTAGTTTGGTCTGATAGGACAGTAATGTCCTATCAGAAATAGGAAAAAATACCATAAATCCATGAAATGAAAATGTCAAAGTTTGATGTTTATTTTTTCCTTTTAAACACATCCCCTCAATCAGTTGCTGTGCATTCTTCGATACTTGCAGAAGGTAGAATACTTGCAGTGTTAAGACTGTCCAGTGTGAATTGCTTTACTCGTACCTGCAGTACAGTTAATTTTTGTATGTGATAGCTGTGTGCAGGCTACACTGTGACATTTCACTAGGGATTAAAAAAAAATCTATCACATCTAGTTGGCCTTGCAGGTGGAATTAACAGAATGTACTTTGCTTAGGAATCATCTGAGAGTGAGATGCAAAGGCTCTCCTGATATAATTGAGTAATTCTTGTACAAAAGCATGCTAGAGACCATGAGTAGTCAGATCCTGTGTCACGTAACAAATGACAAATTCTTCTGTGTTACTCTCTAGTGTGATACTGATACTCTGTGCTAAAACAGAGGGAAGTGTCACTTAATCATTGTGTCTGGCAAACCATTGACTTCCTTGAAGGTTGTTCTTTTGATTAAAGTCTGTCTTGTGTGATACTGGGTGGTTTGAAAAGATCACAAGATCAGAGCCAAAACCTGGCTGAGTGCCACTAGACTAATAGTTCTATTAAAGATGTTTCAACATGGAAAACAAAAATACAAACATTTTTAAACTTTTTACAATTTTTATGGTCGATTCTTCTTGTGCAGGGAGAATTCAAAGTGTCTGAGCGATACATCACCATGAGTGATCTGACAGCTGCCTTAGAAGAGGACAGAGTAAAGGAGATGTTTGGTGCTGGAACAGCTTGTGTTGTATGTCCTATCTCTAAAATTTTATATAAGGGCAAGGTGAGAAAATGTCTCTTTCTTTTTTCCTCCTTCCTTCTTTATTTAGAATTTTATCATAATTAATTGTAACTGAAGCAAAAAACGAGATAGAAAAGGAGTGCTGCCTGGAAAGATGAACAGTGTCAGTATGTTGTTTCCCAAGTGAGTTACTGATGTGTTGTCAAAAGGGAACTTTCCTTCATGTCTTCTGGGTTTTTTTTTAATAGTTAAAACCATAATGTTTTAATTCCACAGAAAATGAAAAAAAAAAATAGTTCCCACCCCTTCAACCTGTTTGCAAATACAGAAAAATACATTGTCCTGTGTTTCTTTTGTTGAACACTTTTTCCAAAGCTAAAGCACCTGGGAAAGGTGAAGAGAGGAAATACTTTGACAGGGAACCAAATTTCCAGGCCACTGCAGTGTTTCCTTCCCAAGTTTATCTCTTCTTCACCCCTCATGGCAGCTCTGATGGAAGAGCTGTTTCAGGAGGTTGCACAGCTGCTTCCACCTACTGTACACCCTATGAGAGATTTCCCCTGTACAGGTGGAAATCCACAGGCATTCAGACTGTTAAGATGACTTCATGCTGTTTGGCCAGCCCAAAGTTAGTTCAGAAGGCTGGAGTATTGCAGTTACATATAGGGATGTGCTTTGTTCCATTAAACATAAGTAGAGTAATTGTCTGTCAGGTGATACTTCTTGAATTAATAAACTAGAATAAATTAATTGTTATTATCTGATGCTAAGATAATATGAGAGACATCAAGGTTCTGAGTTATAAATTCTGTAAATGTTGTATTTCTACATGATATACTTTGAAATGAAATACTGTATATAATATTACTACTCTTGCCAGTACAATATTCCCTCTGTTTTGGACAGATCTTTTGGAAGGCTTAGGTTAGCTTTTATTTAAAAACAGCATAACAGTTCAACTAATCTAACTTTTCACTGGCTCAGTGTGCCCTCCTGTGAAAAAAACCCCAACCATTGCAACAACCCTTGCCTACATGTAAGAAGGGCTAGACAGCATGATAAATATTTATTAAAATTCTTGGCAACCATAAGGCATTCATATGTATGTAAGGCTATTATTACATGTTACTCTCTCTTTCTCTGCCCCCTCTCCCACTCCTTTATTCCCTGTCAGCATTTGCACATTCCAACTATGGAGAATGGGCCTCAGTTAACAACTCGTTTCCTGAATAAGCTGAGTGATATCCAGGTAAGGTGTTTTCTATAACCAGATAAAATAATAAAAGGTGAACATTTGAAAGCATTGGAAAATAATCTTTAGGGTAGTACTGCTGTAAGAAGCATTATATATTAATATAAGCTGTTTAGTTTGATGTGGTTATTATATCAATTTTCCTGTTTTTCCCTTGAGAAAATATGATAGGGATGAAGTGTAATAGAAGTTTTCACTATTCTTCTTGGAAGCCGGATAAGAGGTGCAAGATATTGCTGTTACCAGGGAAATCTAATACTGTTGTTATAGGTTCCTTTTTAAGGGACAAAAATAGGATTATTAGACATCTTAACCACAACCACAAATGAATACATTCTAATTAATAAAGAGGTGAGTGAAGCCGTAAACACTCACTGGACGCAGCCAACTGATCACTGTTTCTCAGCATCTTTCCAATCACACAGTCACTTTTTTTCTTGAAACAGTTCCTTTCTCTGTGATTTGCTAAATACCACAGTCTATTTGGAATCTATGCTTTATCTCCGTGTCTGGGCATAGAAGCCAATACCATTTCAGGTAAAGTCAAGGATCACCATGAGATGGCCCTTCTTGTTTTAGTTGCCTGTTTTCTTTTCCTTATTTAGTGTAGTTTATGGTGGGAGGGATTTGGGAATAGAAGTTGGTCTTGGCCAGTTGCAAGCCCCTTTATTTAAGATCTGATAGCAGTTGCTTGGCAGTACTGTCAGGATTTCTTCAAATTGTCTGGTGGTTTCCGTTCTACATTCTTACCTTTTGGTTCAAGGTGTTAGATTTGCTACTAATATCTTTAACTTCCTGACAGTAATCCTGTGATAAGTGTCTTTCTCCCTTGCCCAATAGTGAGTGGCTTAAGACAAATTTATCCAGCCTGCTCTCTGAGGCTTCCTCCTTGCGCTCCCTTATAACAGAACCACAGAATGGGTCAGGCTAGAAAAGACTGCAGTGGGTCACCTGCTCCAATCTCCCTGCTCAATCAGGGCCATCCTAGAGCACATTGTGCATGCAGACAGTTCTTGTATTTCTCCAGTGAGGAGACTCCATACCCTTTCTGGTCAATCTGCTCCAGTGTGCAGTCACCTCCACAGTAAAGAAGTTCTTCCTCATATTCAGGTGGAATTTTCTGTGCATCAGTTTCTGCCCACTGCCTCTTGTCTTATCCCTCTGGTTTTCCACCACCAACCAAGGCTCAGGAGGAGGCTGAAAAAATGTGGATTGTTACTAGACATTTTTTTTCTTTGACCTTTTCACTTTACAACCATGCATATGGCCCTTTTGCCTTTCAACTGTGTACATGCCCTGTGTGCATTAGTTACATACCAAGAGTAAATTTGCTACTCATGGACTATTATGTATATATTTACTTATGAGTTCTTGTCCCAAGCCTTCCTTGGGCTCATATCCACATGGACCCCAGGATGTCATACAGAAGAGAGTGCTGCAACACACAAAATGCAATATCTAATATTCATAAAATGTCAGGGGAGTTTTCAGGACCTTTCATCAAGATCTTTTATATTTTCCACCAGGAGGAAAAATACAAAAGATTTCTTTGCAGTATCACTGGACCATTGACATATCATTGGGACAGTCTGAGGCTGTTATTCCAAAGAATTTTCAAGTTCCGAAGAATAAATTTCAATGGAAATTACAGCCAAACTCTGCTTTGGTGTCTGTGCTGTTGCCTGAACCAGGGCAATGTATCTATTTCATGCTAAACAACAGACATTTGTAAAAAAGTTAAAATTCTCAGAACCACCACTGTCCTGCATGTGAACCTGTGACCAGGAGATGTAGGGCTCCATATCCAGTGTTATTATACCAATTCCCTTGTGTACAGTACATGCTTTTTTAACATTTTCATACTCTCTTCATTATTGTGTTTCCAAGTCTGTTTTCCTGCTGCTTATTGTTCTTTAACAAGTCTGCTGCGTTCAACAGGATTTCTTTGGGTGTGAACAGCTGTTCAGTGGAACTAGAGCTGGAGTGACAAATTAGAAACTCATGGGCAGAACTGATTCCATTTCTCATGCCAGTTGAGAGAGACAGTAGTAGCACTGCGATATACATTTCCCTTCCTTTCACTGAGTGGATACCATGATTACTAAAGGCTGATAAATACTTCAGATTAAATAATTTATACTGTATGAAATAATGGTGTGTTTATGAATGAATCAGTCATAGTAAACTGTCTTCTGTAACTGCTTGAGTTAAAAGATTTAGGGATGAGATTCTTTTCTCTGGGAATACACTCACTGAAATATCGCTCAGGTATTTCTGTGGATTTTTATCCATGCTTTGAGAATAAACAAGTTCTTGCTGTACACTTTAAAACACAGATTAAGATGCAACCTGGAAGGGATGAATAGAAAGCAAGATGTTGCTTATGCTGCATGATATAAAATATATTTAAACACTGCAATCAAGACAGCAGTGAACAGACATTTAGTCAACCCCCTGTCTTTCTCAACGTTGCACAGCCTAAATAGATAGGCCACTAGAAAACAACCAAGGAAGGGGAATGAATATGTTAATTTTTACTAAGCAGGACCTGGGGTGGTGGGCAATGGAAGAGGGATGGAATTGACAGGCCTGAGGTCACAAAGTCTTTGACAGAATTAGAAAAGGAAGGTAAACCTGCTTTTATTTCTGGAATGGAAACATCTTGATTGTGGTATCACACCTTCGTTCCCTCTTTAGTTCCTGAAACAAGTGCAAACTGTAGTCAAGTGGCAACCCAGACCAAGTACTGGTCTCTTGCAATTTCTGATCACCATTGAGAGCATTAGATAATACTAATACCTAAAACCAGCAAAATTTACAAATAATCCCCTGGCCTTTGCCTGGTCTCTGGTTTGGAGGAGGTGGGGATGCCACCTTTTCCCTGAGAAGCAGTGATAGGAAGGTCACAGACATCTCTTTTTTCTCTCTTTGTCCCCACTCTCAACAGAATTGCTGCACGTGAAGGTAATCTAGTGTTTTGTGGTTAAAATAACAATACATCTGGTTTTCCTTGGTTAGAATTCCCAAGGTAACCACACTGACAACTGGGAACCACACTGACGACAGCAGAATTAGTAATGAAAAGAAAAAGTAAATGTGATACATGTGAAAGTCATTTAGAGTCTTTATCTGCTGGATTAAAGAGTAAAACAGAAGCACACTGAACTTTGTGGATCTAGGAGTGTATTTTTTCTGACTCATCTTGATTTGGACCTGTTGTGTCTCCCTGTCCCTTTATCTCCTCTCCTGGTGATGTACAACCTGTATTGGAGGAACCTCCTTTTACCCACTCTGGAGAAAAAGTCATTAAGTGATCTTTTCAACCTCTAAAATCAGTCTTTATTTCTTGGTTGAAAGTGTTTTTATGCTCCCTAAATGTAGCACTATGAGGGAAAGGACTCACAAGTCACATCTGCCTCTAGTGTGTCTACCTCTGTTTTATTTACTTAGTGGAGTCCTGTGTGTGTTTTGGGGTCTCTCTGGAGCATTGGTTACAGGACTGGTGACAGACCTTTAGAACATGGAGCCACTTCAGCAACCAAAAGTGCTGCTTTGGGATTGTGTCCTTTCCTGGAAGGATACAACTCCATGCCATAGGTTGCCTTTGTTTCTGCCTGATGATCCTGTTGGTTTGTGTATGGAAAGATGCCTTGTTTTCTTTTGGATTACAATTCTTTGTAATGGTACATGGTGGTTTTATTTCACATTCAATCAGAATGTTGTAATAAAAAGCCATCTTGAAAATTAAAAGAAATAAAACGTGTTTGTTTATTGGAGCTTGAGCAGGGGCTTACTTAGGACAAAATTAGTGAGCAGACCCTAGGCAGTAACCGCATTAAATTGATAGAAGTGCAGCAGGACTGTTCTGTATCATCTCTAGTGAGTATCAGTATTGCCCCTTCCTAGTCTACCTGTTGGAATATGGTTAAAGCTTCAAGTTACTTTTAGGTTGTGCTCAAATCCAAGGCAGAAGTAAAGGCATGAAAAATAATGGAAACTACTGTCAGAGTGGCGGATACAAATCTTTCTGAGGACAGACCTAAGAATTTATCATAACTGTATACTGCTTCTTTCAACTTTTATTCCTAAACTCCGTTTTTGTTTTGTTTCAGTATGGAAGAGAAGACAGCGATTGGGCAGTGCTGGTGTCGTGAAGGTGGAAGAGTTCAGACCCTCCAGACAGAACAGACACAAATAATGACAACTTCTGTAGCTGCCAGTGCGTAGCATAGTTTAAGTATCAGTTTGCTCCCCAGGATGGTTCTTTCCACAATCCAGCAAATGTGAACACAATCATTTTGATTTCTACTGTAATCTCATTGGTAGAAGCCTGTCTTCTTGGTAGAGGTGCTGAATGTTAGCAATAGAACTTTCCTAATGGTTTTCTTAGTGCCTCCTTATGTACAGTCTGAAAAACCTGTAAAATGCTCTTCAACTGCTCTTCAGTTTGGTTTGTTTAGCTGCCATCCCCAGCCGAACATGTCATGTAACATGAGGACATTGCCTGTTAGCTGCCCAGCAGGGTTCTGTTGTCATTATCCTGCCTTTTGTTCTGTGTTTGGGAAACAAATACATTTAGCCATATGCTCTTTCCCCTCATACTCTGCTTGTGTGGGAGATTGCTGAGTTTCCGTAGCCCTCTAGATCCCCTCATGTATACTCTGTCAAATAACTCTGTCCTTTAGGCCAAAATTCTCTGAGTTGGTCTAGCCTGCAGTACGGTCCCTGTTGGCCTATTGCCTTTCACTCCATGGGGATATGCAGTGCATACCTCTGTAACAGTTGAATACATCCCTCCAGATGTGATTTGAAGGGCTTGGTCAGGCCCTGCTGAGACAAAAAAATCCCCTTTGTTAGGCCTGGTACAGAGCTGGGTGTTGCAGACACGGTGTTGCCTTTCAGCCAAATGTCTAGAAAATAAGATTAGACAATTGTGGCTGTGAAAATTCAACCACTCTTCACAGCAATCCGGAGTTTGGATTAAGGAATTTCATTCATCGTCCAGTCACATAATTTAGATCAGCAAAATGTTTTTCTTGCCCCCTTCACCGCTCGCTGTGAAACGTCTCCAGCCTCTATTGGCACACGTGTACTGCAGAAGGGCCTTACTATTAAGGAACCAGCAATCTTGTCAACAAGAAAATGTCTAGCGCAAGAAGGAAAGAGGTTTCATTCAAACCCTGGTGTCATTCTGGTTAAGCACATAATTCTTCATGTAACGCTACTCTCAAACATGCAGTGTTGATACTTTGGAAGCAATACAGAGCATTTAGCCCCTAGTTAGGGAAATAACTTCTGCAAATGTTCACTAACAATCATTCTGTAATATTTATTAGCTTTCTCCCTTTGCACACAGCTTTGTTGAACAGCTTTAAGATCTCTCTTGCCAAAAAGGATCACCATGTTCTATATCAATATTCCAAAGTGCTACTTCAGTGTAAAACTGGTAGAACTTTATTAACACTTTATTGGAGTCCTATAAGAAGCAAAAGTGAAACATTTCTTGTCTTAGTTTGCTGTAGAGATGCACCAGTATTAAGGGAAACATTTAGCACTTTATTAAGACCCAACAGTATCTCTCCCATGCTTTATACGTCCTTTGTAGTTACTGGTATTTGTTCACATAGTTTAAAAACATAAAATATAATTTCTAGTAGACCATCCATGCCTTATGTAACTGTTAAAGAATAGCCTTATGGCTTTCCTGTTCATTTTTGATCAGATTTTAAAGACAACACTTATTTAGCCATTACTTTCTTTTGCTCCCTCAAATCATGACTTTTCCTGTCTTTCACTGCAGTCCAATCTGATCTTTTAATGAAGAACAGTTGAAGGTTCTCTCTGACAATGTAATCACTGTTAAAATTTATTGAATAGTTTTTTTATTTAGAATACAACTGCAAGCACAAAATGCTGTTTCACTTACAGTAGCCATAGTGTTGTGTGACTGCTTTTTTGACCATTTGAATCTATTGTGTGCTGGTCTTTGTTCAGTATCTTACTCTGTGTTACAAGCTGCTGGTGGTCTTTAATTAGATGGGTGCAAAAATTACATGGGGAATATGTCAAGATGCAACATGGGGTAGAAAGTGTTACCCAATGAGACCAGTATCGTAACTAAAGAGTGCCTTTAACTAGAGTGTGGCATGGAGATCTCTACAGATATGTAATGAGCAACCACATGCAGCTTCCTGTTACTGAACTATGTAATCTGTCCCTTATGTTCATCTTACATTTAGGAAAAGCAGAGGGAAAAGTGAAAATGTCTATCTTCAGATGCATGGCAAAGTGGTTGTACAATACCTTAACGTCTCAGGATGTTGTTAGGGTTGACAGATACCATATATCAAAGTTCCCCATGAAGGCCTCAGTATACCAGCAGTAATCTTTTCAGTAGGCAGAATTAATAGGGACCAGTTACAAGAACTATTTTACTGCAGTGTAAACCTGAAAGTTGTGTAAAATTCTTAAATTGGTTGCAAATAATTTCATGTGAAGAAACTAGATGGTTTCACTTGTTGTGGTTTGCACTGTTTCCTGCACTGACCAGAGAGACACCTTGCCTTTCACTGCACGTTTTGAGCTGATGGAGACTTCAAAATTTTGGGAATTGAAATGGGAATGGCCCATAGAAATGCGTGGTTTTTCTTGCAGGGAAGAATTAAAAGATGTAGTGTGTGTATGTTAACTGTTGTCTTGAACATCTTGGTTAATTGCTTTACTCTGGCTACGTCAGCTCAAAGCTTTGCTTGTTTTCAAATGGGATCCAGATGAATAGGCTCTAAATTTTAAACTATAAAACCTAAACAAGAGATCTGACAGTTCAGTATAGTACAGGAAATTCTTCTGATGTTGCATGCTGTCCTACTCTGAATTCTGCCACTGCTTTTTCATCCTATTAACCAAAGGAAAGAAATAATGTGTAAGTAATAGTGAGTATTTTGTACTGCATTCTCCCTGTTTTCACTTGTAAAATTTAGGAGGGAACTGTGGTATTCCCTGAGCTAATAATATATTGTAAAAGAACATCTGCACATCCTTTCTCCATGTGCCCTATTTGTTTAATTGCAACAGATTTACATAGAAAGAGTGTGGTACATCATAACTAGGCAATTATCCATTCTTCATCACTTAGTTATGGTTCTCGTAATTGATCATTTAAGACTTAAGATAGTCTAACATTAGGAGAATTTGAGACTGTTCAAAAAAGATCAACAAATTAATATTGTTGTGTGATATTTGCATAATTGGCTGCAATTATTTAATGTCTAATTGGGTTGATCAAATGAGATTCAGCCTTTCACATGCTTATGTTTTACAAACACTGGTACTTTAAAGTGATAATAATGAATTCTAATTTTCATATGTTCTTTTTTCTCCCCTTCATTCTTTTGATTATTATTTTCAGTATTGAGCATGTCCTTAATTTTCAGTTTGATGTGCATGATTCATGCATAAGAAAGAAGTCCATCAAATGAGAGAATTTTCACGAAACTGGCATTTCATACAAGCTGTTCTCGTGCCAAGAGTTATGGCTTCAGCAACTGGCAGTACTTAACTAGATTCTTCACTGCAGTGAGGGCAAATTCACTGAGAATTTACAGTGACAGACCCTGGTGATAATTCTAATGCAGGTTTCTAGAGTAGATAACCTGTTCAGTCCATAGCAGTGCAAAGCAAACATTGCTTTTCTGGGATATATATATAGAAGGGAAGTCTGGTAAAAAAAGCAAGGTACTGAGATCTCTCTGCCCAGCAATTGTTTGCATCTGTTCAACTATCTCAAACCAAAAAGCAGTTGTCCTCCACTTCTCCTTTTTGTACGTAAACTCTTGTTTGGGTTTGCTAAATTCAGCATAGAGATATCATAGATCCTCTCCTATATACTTATTTTATACTTACTTATCCTCAGGCATGAAGACTGGTAATTTGGAAGAAGTGATATTTGAAATTAATTTGGAATGCAAGTTATTTGAAATGTCTGTCTAATACATGATCTTCCAAGGAGGTAGAAAGAAAAACATCTGGGACTGATCTCCTAGCTGCCTAAGTAGAGGAGGAACCCTCTTGAATTCAATAGCCTCTCCAGAACAATCTGCATAATCTCAGCAGATTTCATGGTGTGAACTGTGTTGATAGTGCCTTGCTATGGAATAGAATATAGAGATTTTAGCACAGCCTGCCAGACCACAGCACATTGTCTGTGCATGGGATTCACCCTACAGGTGGTAAGTTTTCATGTTCTGTTGGCAGGCCCATATCCTGAGAGGTGAGCAGGTGTAAATGATGGCTGAACATGTCCTGAGGTGGGCTGTTCCTTGCTGTCTTTTTCTCCCTTCTTCGTGGACTTGCAACCCCTTTTCCCCAACCTTCTATCATAATGCCACTTGGTCTCATACCTAAAAGTGACCATTTAAGCAAATTTGCATTCTTTTTGCTTTTAGCAATAGTGACAGTTTAAAAAAAAAAAGAAAAAAAAACTGGTTTGTTCATATTCCAGGTGTTGAGGGATCAGAATTGTGCTTTACCAGCTGCTCATGTAATGCCTGAACAGACTGCCACTGACTTTGTGACCCTGGACAAGTTATTTAACCTCTTTGTAAGTGTAGAGCAATAGTACTACCATTTACCACTTACTTCTAACTCTAATCCAGACTTTTGCATAAAAAGTTATTTCATTACAGGTCAAATAAGCTTTCCAGACAAAGCTTTTTAAGCAACTAGAAAGATGCCATGTGGAGTCCAGTATTTCAAGGATTACTTTGGAGTAGAACCATCTTGATTATGCAGAGAAAAATGTTATCTGAATGAGAAATAGATTTAAGACTTGCTGTGTGAACACATGAAGGAGTAATATATAGTTCAGAATATAAAGTAGCATAGAGAAAGATCCTGACAAAAGAATTCACCTTAAAAAGGGCTGCCCTATTTAAAAGCAAAGCTTGAAGGAGGATTATACCTCTCAGTGTAAAGTCATTAGCATGGGACTATTTTAGAGGTGTGCTTAGTCACATAGCACTGAGACAGACCTCTTTGTCAATCTTGACCACAGATTTTCTGAACTGCAATATTTAGTAGTTTGGAAGTGTGGAGGAGCTGTGTTTTATTGTATTTTGTCACTATACTCAAGATTTGGAAAAATAATTCATAGGTCCTAAATCATTTAAGCCAAGTAACTTCTTAATGAGTATTTGTGTTTTTAGCAATAAGAGCAGAGGAGAATACTGGCATTGCATTGGTGAAAAATACTGTTGTAGCAATCCTCCTGTCTATACCTTGCTTTGAGCATGATGCTTATTAGTAAGAATTACAGGATATTTTCCCTGACTGTGCAGATTTGAGTGCCATCTATAGCACCCTTGGCAAATATATACCCGGCTCCATAAACAAAATTAACTTGGTCATTACCTTGACGTAGAACAGTCAGGAATATTAGGATTTAGCAGGTGAGGAACAATACTGAATTAGAACAGTCAAGTCTTAGATTTGGAATAAAGTTTTGGAAATAGATAAAAATCTCAATCATACTAGCAAGGTTAACCACACCCAAATATACTAAAAATAATGTTATTTATATTCACTAGTAATGATACATGGCTGTATCTTCATCCCTCTCTCTGAACATGAATTTATACTGTTTGTTAATCTTAAAACTGAATTTATTGTGTCTGATTTTTAACACAATCCTGAATTTTCATGCCATGCTTAAAGAAAAAGGACTCTTAAATTTTGTGTTCAGAAGAAGATCTTAAGGAGGATTTAAGAACTTGATACAGAATTTTTAAGTCTTTAAGATACCTGCGGGGTAAAGTTAAGGTAGAAACAGAGAAGACGACTTTGTGGAAGTATTTAACTCCAGTGTTCCAAATGGTTTTCCAACACTGGTCATTTTTGGTTTTTACCAAAGAGGTACGCAGGGAATAATAGATAAAATGAGTGTATTGCTTGTTTTTCTAAGCAAGAGTTGGGAAAGTTTCTTAAGAGCTGGTTCTCTTAATAATGCTAACTCTTTATAGTTTTTGATTCTGTCAGGCTTAGAGCAGTCATTTCAGCGTGAGATGCAGGAGCTCAGAAGCTATTTCAGACGGTACTGTCATGCAGAAACAGATTTTTTTATGATCAAAGTGATTGAGATATGAACATCGAATCTTTGAAATTTTGCACCTTTTTATAAAAATTTTGCTTTTCATTTTACAATTCTTATACAGTGTTGCTGACCTATTATCTTATGCTATCATATCCCAGTAGCTTATAGGAAGAAAGCAAACATTCTTATCTTTATGTAATCACTTTGTTTCTCTATGCCAAATTCCCTCTTCACTATGATTTGGTCGCCACTAGAATTGTGACCACTTCAGGTGAAACAACAAGGTTTTTTCTCTACTGCACCCTACCAGTGCATTCTGGGGCTTTAGTAAGTACTAAGTGCTTGCAGCAAATATCAGAGCAAGAAGTAAAGTGAAAAGTCTTCTGTTTCCAGAACAGGCATGCCTGGAGTGAGAGTAAAAATAGTCAGTGAAGGCAGGAGGTCAGAAGAACGTCATTACCATTCTCATTCAGTCCAAGAGAGAGACTACCCAGGTATACCAAAAATCTAGCAGGATAGCAGATGCTCTTATTCAGTTGCTTAAATACCTAATCTGTGCCTACATTTTCATAACTTGGGCCCTCATATCTTAACAGAAACCTGCAACACACTTTTATATGTCATAATACAGTAAAAGGTCAAGACAAATGCTCCAGATCATCTAACAGGTCAGTGGCCTATTCTCTTCCCATAATTTGTATTAATTTTCTAATGGCCCAGTTGTTGACTAGAACTGCAATTAGGAGACAAATACATCATTAACACTATTTCATAGTTGACGATGTTGACAAAGAGCGGATCTATTCCCTCTGTCTCCAGGGAGAGGGCTTGGCCACTAAGTAGAGAGTGACAGAATGTAGAAGGTTTTTTGCCATAATGGAGACAAATAAGAGTTTTATCTCATGCTATTTCCAAACAATTTCTGTTGAAGCAGAAATTTGGAAAGACAGATGTCCCAATCTACTTGACCTTTGAGGCATTTAGAAGGGTGCAGTAGTAGTTACTGAAATTGTATTGTATAAGCAGTGGGAAATTAGCAACTTGGGGAGAAGTAAACACCTCTGAAGGGTCTCTGTTTTCTTAAATGTTAAAAGTTAACTGGGTATTTTACAAGGATCTGAAGCATATAAAAGCAGTAAAGGACAGATGTGTGAAAATACTGGGTAAACTAAAGGAAACTCTACCTCATTCTTCTCTAAAGGTTTTGTAGAAGCACAATTAAGCGCTCCTAATGGCATTGTTACGTACCGACCATCTGGCATGAAAGAAGCACTATATTTGTATGTCTATAAATCCTGTAATAACTGTATTTTGCTGGCAGTAGAAACAGTCTATACTATTTGCAGTTTTCCTCATCAAATCTGTAATTATGCAATGTTTCTGTCTCCAATAAAGGAATATAATGGGCACCTGTTTGTGACATGTTATGAAGTCATCGCTGCTGACTGCAGCTAAGCATAATTAGCCCATAGATGGGACCAGCTATGAAATACATTCTTGAAGGCTGGATTAAAAGAAAAAAAGAATTTCTGAATGAAGTGTGGCATGTAAGAACAGCAAAGCAAGACTCAAGTGGCAGACTTGCATCTACCCTGCCAAGCCTGGAGGCTGAGCCAGTTGTCTCACTTACAGTAAAATGCTGGACAAATTAAGCAGTAAAACTACCTACCTGCTAACCATGTTGTCATGAAGCAGTTTTTAATATGCCAGGACTGTGGAGCTGTGATTGAATACAGCTCCCATTCTAGGGGCTTGGGGGCGATGAACTCGGGAGAGAAGAACACCAGAAAACAGCCTTAGACTTTGAGCACACACTTTACGGGACAATTTTAAACAGTCATTACTCTAAAATATGTCAACCAATAGGAAGCCTTTGAACATGGAAATCACTGAGAAGTGAGTGTCATTAAAATCCTGACATTTGCCATGTGTGGTGGCTGTATTTACCAAAAAACTTGACATATTCCCCCTTTTCAATGTAGGGAATATGATTAAAGGTAGCACTGATCCATGCTGTGGTAAAGTAAACATCAGAGTACGTTTTCCACCTGGTTTGGCTCTCGGTGACCAGGGAAAGCTGGCATGGATACAGGACACTTTAAAGAAGCTGTAGATAGGTAAGTACTAAGTTATTAATTACTGCTAGGAGAATGAACATTATTCCTGTGTTTTGGCCTCTCCCCTTTCATCCTAAGGGAACCTTTCTTAACTGTAACTCTAACTTAAGTTCCAGCTTTCAAAACTCACTAGTAATAAGTTGAGGACTGATCCTACAAGGTGCTGAGTGGGCTTCAGAGACAGTTGTGTGCTTTTTAGCAAAATCTAAAAAGACTTTTTTTATTCCCATTTGAAACATCTCAGTGGCTGGCAGTAGTTCAGTCCAGTAAAGCACTTGGAGTATCCCCACCAGGACTGTGCTCTTGGGCATGGAGAATACCAATTCTGAGCACTCTGACCTGGGATACAAACTCCTGTAAAGATGTGACCAAAAAAAAAATAAAATTTAAAGCAATACAAGGAGAAGACAAAGCAGAAAGAAAATAACCTGCTTTGTGCACACATAAACAGGCCAAGGAAACATTTTCTGTAGTAACACCTTTGTTGTTCTAGATGCTTTTCCAGTGAGTAACTTGTAAAAGAAAATACAAGCATGTGGAAGTAGTCGACTTCTCTCTCGCTGGAGGGAATGATTTTTAATGCCAGTTAAGAGAATGTTTGTCTATACTTCACCTGCAGGTGATAGTATATTGTATCTGTACAAATTTGGAATATTAAATTCTGAGTCTTGCCAATCCCAGGTTATATAAAACAAGGCAGTTTATCTTATATAAGTTCTTGCAAGTCGTTCAAAGAAATAACATTCTGAAGTTGTTTCAGAACAACCACTGTTCTATAACTTTCTTTTTTCCCATTTTGTGCATGACATAATTCTAGAATTATGAACAGACCAGCCATCTTCAGTACACAGCATGTATTCAAGGAACCCTCAGGGTCTGCCCAAAGGCAGGTGTAGGCAAAGCCCTGGACCAGGTGGCATTTGTGCAGCTGAAGCTGTGGCCTGAATACAGAAACTGTGCTTTACAGGACTCTTACGTGTGAGGGAGGTGATTTTATAAATCACCTGTCCTTTATAAATATACAAATTACATGTGTGCTGTCAGGCTGCCACTACCAGAAACACCGTCACCTGATGAAATTCATCAGTGTGCCACACCTAGACTGAAAGGGTGTGACTTACCTGCCTCTTAGGTGAAGTTTGCATAGACCATCACCAAGCAGAGATCATGGAAACTTCAAATTCACCTGACATTAGCTCAGACCTTAACTTCAGATGACTTTTATGCTCTGAGCATGATGAAGAAAATGCCTCTACTCTTCCTACTTCCAGCTGCTCTATCCCTGACCTCCCTTCTCATGGAACTTTTGACACTCGAGCAATTGCAGAGTGATCAGATCACTGCTTGACCACAGGAAGGCAAAGGCAAATGCATACGCCCAGATGCTGTGCACAGGAAGAGCAGGACTTCCCTCTTACCCACAGCAGCATTTCTAAGGAGCTGAAGCCAGTTTAGAAGTCATGCCCATATGAAATGTCAGGTTTGAATATCTTCCAGGTGCTGGCCACTTTTATTATGGCTCTTAAACTTTTATGCACCAGACCTTGCTTAAGTCATTGCTGAATTCTGGGTTCATTTTTTCTTTTAGCTTCCTTTAGCTCATACAAACCTTGTGCCTGAGCAAAGCATGTCATACCTGCTTTACTGTGATGTGTCAGGTTGGAAAAGAAAGGAACTTATGAAGATTTTCTATCTTCGTCATGAGGGCGTGGCTGAAAACTGGTTAAAACCAAGTTAGTGAAAATTACTGCTGTCTTTTTAGGAAACCTTTGTGCTTCCAAATTTGCAGAAAAACGCCACACATTAGCCCACTGTCCCAGTACCTTTTACCTCTAGGGATGGGATTCTGTCCTTCCCATTGCTCTGGATCCTACCAGCAAAGACTTACATTGCTCTTAAATGATTGTAAATGTAACCTAGTTTCCTTCCCCCACTGCAGAGCCTGTCCTTCATGGAAAGAATGGAAAATCTGGGAGGTTTGTCAGTTGTTCATATTCCCCTAATGAAAATGCATTTCCACAAATACCAGCCTCTAAGCATAACTTATAGCACAGGTTCCCTTTGCTGTATTCACTCCTTTTGCAGGTGGAGTATTTTTATAGCTCTTGAGGGAAAAACAGTTGAGTCTGATCTAAATTCAAAGTTAGAAACACTCCCTAATCTCTCCTGCCAATCACTTTTGTACAGAGGCTTCTCCCTCGGAAGGAGTAGGTCAATAACTCAGCGGTGAGGACAGACCCCACCTGTCCTGAATTTGTAGTAATCAAAGTATTTACTTCCTTGTCAGGTAGCAGCAATCTCTCCACAGTTCCACAGGCTTGCAAAGTCATTATCAGGCTCGTGAGGCTGAGACATGAGTTGGGCATCCAAGGTACATTGCCTTATTAAGAGAAATTTTCTTTTGCTCCATCTTTGTATTGTCTTTTACTATCGCTGACCATGTGAGGCTGGGAAGTGCTGGTGTCTGCTGTCAGGTGAGTCACTAATGCAGAGACCTTCACTTTTCTCAATGGCTGTGCCAAGGACTCTTCAGCCTGCTGAGTTTGTGGCCTGTGTGTGTTAAGGTAAAGAGCAGAGCGTTGTGTATGTTTTTCTGAGGGAGCAAGGGAACACTGTTCTGGGAGGGTAGGGTGTGCTTGCATGGCACACTTGAGGAAACCTGAGTGAGGAACTTGCCTTTTGCTCTTTGGTCCCCTCACATTCCTGAAATGAGGCTTCTTTTTAACAACTAAATAAGCTGAAGACATACTATTACCTGACTAGACTGCCTGTATTTTTGGTGTCACGGGAAGAATCTGGTGAGACCCCAAATGCTGCACTTTTGCCCTCCTGCAAGCTGACTTTCAAAGAGGCAAAGGGCAATTTATTTATATACATATTTTTTTTTTACTTCAGGGAAACCAGGCTGCAGTCTGCCAGCCTAGGCAGAGGCTTATTTAACAGTATGTGTGTGAAAGCTTTGTAGCTGACGCTGGCATCATGCATATGAACCATAACCAATCAGCACAGGTTTTAGATCAGATCCTTCTCTGTTTTTGAAAAACAAATGTTATTGAGTTCCTACCTTGCAACTTCTCACCTCTGCTGAGGTGAGTCTTAAGAGCCTGATTGTACCTGTTAGTGCTGTTTAAGGCTCAGAGCCCCTTGGAAGGATTCCCTTTGTTAGTCTACACGTCACTACATTCAAGCAGCACAAAGTCTTTATTTCATGTTTCGTTTCACATTCCAACAACACAAAATCAACATTTGTACTCTTTCCCTACTTTTGCTTATGTGTAACATTGGCAAGTTTTTTCAGTACTCAGATAACACAACTCAAAAGTTGAGAGATGTCAATGAGGCCAAATTCCAGGCTGATAAAAGGGAAATTCCCTCAGGTTTACGGGATAAGATGATATTAAAACACCGACTTTATTTTCTGGACATATACATATCTCTGCCAAGCCTCACAGCCTCTTTGTGGCAACCTTTTCCTGGAAAGAGAAAGTAGCATGAACAAGGCTTCATTATCTGTTACTGCAATTTAAGCAACATGAAGGAGAGCCAATGTTCGACTCAGTGAAATTCTCATCAAGTTATATATGAGGTTCAGGGCAAAATTCATTTGCTGTAGAGTTGTGGGTTTGGTTTTTTTCCCCCCTGATAAAATACATATTATCGGGAAAAATCATTTTGGTTTTGTGTAGAGCTGGTAGCTAAAAAGTGTATGGTTTTCATCTTAAAAAATGAAAAGCAATTTTTCCAGGGTAAAAAAAAAAAAGATTATGACCCACAGATCATCAGTAATCAGCCAAGTATAGTTTAACAATTACGGTTTCATTCAGTCATAAGATGATCAGTTTGAGCTCTTTCACAGGAAAACTGAAAATCAAACTGCAATTACACTAAATTGCCAAAACCTTGTTGGCTTGTAAAGGATTTATTTTTAAAAGATACTGCTTCTCTTGGTGTGCATAATATGCACTTCTCTGCAGTGCGTAATATAAGTTTATCAGATAAGTGATTTCCATTAGGGAAAAATTATAAGCAATCTGGAAAGGAAGAAAAGATTAGCAGTCAGCCTCGATCTATCCCTTTCTGTGCCTTTGAGCAAGACAGGTAACTCTCCTAGCTCCTATTTTCCAGCTGTAAAGTGTGGGTAATATTTCCCAGCAAGCTGAGTGACTCCTGTGAGGGTTAATGCATGACAGGCTGTATGATCAATGAGCAATGGAGGGCCATATGGACCTGAAGACAGATTCCACCATGGCTGCCTTCTCCACATTAATTTGTAATAAGCAGGCTTATTCTTTCAATTAAACCCTACAATCACATTTCTGCCAAGTTCAGTGTTGCTTCCAGTTTCAGTGAAACTTCACAAGCTGGAACATTGCCTACAGCTGACAGTGACATTTAAATGCAAGAAAAATCAAGCTTATGCATGGCTAAACCTTCTATAATTCCAGACCTTGTCAGCCTATGGTATGGATTCTGGTTTAAACAAAGAAACACCCAGCTCATTTTCACCTAACCTTGGAAGAGCTTGCACTGCCTTAATGTTCTGCTCTGAACCCCAGGTGATATCTTCTGGGATTATGAGTGAGAAAGCAAATTAATTATACCAACACCAGGCATCTGGGCCCAGTGCTGTGTTTTTGCATAAGAGTGCCTGGCCAATTTAAGCCCTTCTTTGTGCATGGGGAGCAAACACAACTTGGTCCTCAGGAGAGGGAGGCAAGCTGCAAGAAGGACTTCGGAGACTCTACCAAAAAGTCACGTTTCTGTGCCTACGTGTCCAGTGGCCGTAACTTTTACATATGCATTTTTCTGAATCAAGGACCAGCTGTTTTGGAAGTACAAAGTTCTTTTATGTTACTAACCAGCACCGAGTAAGAGAATCCACACAGGTGAGACTTGAAGCATTTATTGTGTTTATCTTTGTGACCTTGACCCAAGCCCACATAACCAGGAAACCCCACAGCCACTTGTGGAAAAAACAACACGGTTATTGCTTTGGAGAGAAAAGATGGACTTGAGCTGCAGTCCAGTGGCTTATCCAAAAATCTTCCAGTTCCAAAAGTGCCTGGCTGCATGTGCAGCTGTGTGTTAGTGAAGAATTGAGCATTGTGGCCTCTTGCCATGTGGTCAAGGCTGACTCTGCTTGCCGTACCTGCAGGAGAGCCCTGTCCACAAGGAGGTTATTCCAGAGCTGCCTTCTCGCTCCTTTATGTAGCACCACATGCATTTAACTGACCAGATAATCTCTGGGTGTACAAGATGTGGTAAGGTGGCTGAGACACAGAACAAGACCCATGTTTGGCCTCCTTTTTTTTCCTTCCTGCTCACAAGTGAGCTATTTTTGCCGCTCAAGTGCACTATGTAGTGCTGGTTGTAAAGAAAAAGAAAAAAAAAAAGAACCCAAAAAGATTTTTCCATGACCTCCACCATAGAAGTAAGAGCTGACATCTGCCCTGGAGCCATTGCAGTCAGTATCTATTACGTTCATGTCTGGATCTTGTCCCTACTTTGGCTTTTCCAGGTTAATGTGATTTTTTGAATGCCTGAACTGCAGAAACATTCATTCCATGATAAAACGCAGAGGTCCCAATTTTTCTTCATTTAGTTTTTGCCTAAAACCTGCCTTGTCTCCAGCAATCAGGTTGTGACCCCATGATTTCCACAGGCAGAATGACTCTGGGTTGTTTATCACAATTCTGACTTTCTAAGCAAATTATTCTTTTAACTTTAAATGCCTGATTGGATCTTTCTTCCTATCTGAAGAAAGAGGTCCATCAAGGGACATGTGCAGTTCTCCCTTCCCATGGAAATTGTATGGAAAGCAAGAAGTGTTGTTTTTCATGCACAAAAGAAAAAAAAATTAACCTTGCATCTTTTCAGTTCACAACAGCTTCCTCTGAGTAAACATAACACTACAAAGAGAACAGTGCAGCCTCTGTGAGGAAGCAAAGGATCTTTAGACCTGCTGTACATAATCAACCTCCAACCTAAGCGTGATATACTGTGCTCTTATGTTTGTGCTTGGGGGCATTTCAGCAGTGCAGACATGGGGCTGCAGATCTGCCAATGAAGCTGCATTTGGTGTTTGTACAGTAAGACCATACCTGGCCACAGCCCCACACAGGAAAAGTTATACAAGAAAAAGCACATTTTCTTTGCTAGAACAACGGAGTCATTTGGGGCTTTGGTTGGCACAGCTATGCTGGGGAAATCACAATTTACCATGCTCCTAGTTGGCATTGCTGTTAGCAGAAGTTTGGAACGGAGTCCTAGTCTCACAGGACTCTCATAGCTCAGGAAGAACAGATTGCCTTTAAACTTACTGATCCCAGGCGACTCAGGTCTTTGGTGTTTTCTTGACAGCCCTGGGAGCTTGTGTGAGCTAGAACAGGCTTTTGCAGAGCTTTTGTAATGTACCATGATTTGTTTTAAACCAGAATATTCTTCCTTTGCCTGTAACTGCTTCTACCACATTACTTTTCAGAGCAGATTTGAGTACTGCCTTCTCTAGAAGGTAATTTGTAACTGTTTTAACCCAGAATCACTTATTTATCTGATCTGAGAAGTTTGCTAGTATTTTGGGAAATTGGGTCTTGTTCTAGTTACCTTCCCAGCTTCAAATCTGGTGCAGGAAAAAAAAAATAGGTCAACCCTCCAAACAAAAAACATCCTTCCTTTCCCCTGCCATCCAGCACCCTGTCCTCTTACCAAAAAAAAAAAAAAAAAGGAAGAAGAAAGCAAATCTAACTATAGAGAGCAGAGGTAGAGAGTGTATTTCAGCATGAAACCTTCTGTATCAGTCCTGCCAAGAAACACAACAGTATTAATTAATTTTGTACTTATTCAAAAGCTTTAGTACTATGTTTGTTCCAAACCAAACAGAAACCGAAGTAAAATTCCTCTTATGCTGTAATAATGTACAAAGGGGAGCATTTGGGACTGTCTACCTAAGAGTGGACCACAACCATCATCATCTTAATCCCATAAGCGCCACTTTACAAGCTTATTTTCTTACATCACATTTTCTGCTTTTCAACTAATACTCCCCAGGTCACTACCAGGAGTATCCAGATTCATAGCAAAGTAATTTTTAATTCTTTGCTGTTTGAATCTCAGCCTGCCATTCATGTTTCAGCCTTCATGCTGCTCTGTCCTGTGGCATTTTGGTGGTGGGAGGATGCCCTTGGCAGGCACAGGGCAGTTTTACTGCTCCTGAACCCTCTGTGCTTGTGTTCCAGAGAGGTGATGGATTGGCAAAGTGTTTTTGTACCCTGGCTCTACCTACCATGTGCCAGAGCTGAGTGAGTGTGAAGGTGTCCTGTTAGGCACACACTTCTCTGCTTAGTTTCGTTTTATCCCGGTCCAGAGCCTGTGTATAAGGACCAAAAACTGCTGATTCCTTGAGTAGGAGTAGCAGCCACTTACAGATTTGGACAAGTCTTTCCCTGTCTTGCCTTGTACTTTATATTACTCTAAATTAGACCTGGCCAGTGGATGGGTCAGATCCAGTCCATAATAGTTTTACTCTCCTCATCTCTCCTCCTGGCATTGCTGCAGCACAACTTGATTGTTGCCACTGCTGTAAGGCTTTGGGAACAGGGAAAGAGATAGGGACAAAACAGAGAATCAAAGTCCAAGTTGTTGGGACAGGCTCAGCAACAGGGCCATGTGAGCCAGGCTGTGTAACACATAATGGGAAATGAAAGTGGTCTCCAGCTTCTGGGCAGCAGTGAAAAATTGTCTGGGCTACAGTATATTAAACTGAGGGAATAGCATAGTCTCAAGGAGAACACACCTGAATTTGAATTATTTAATTCTCATTTTGATTTCTTGTCCACCCTTCTGTTGCACTGTGAGGAAAAATGGTTGTTTCTCTTTTACAACAAGTGTGCTGTCTATACAGTTTATGTTGACTTTTTAGAATTAGTAGTAAAGTCTAATCCAAACTCATGAGCCAGGTCTTAGAACCCTCTGAGACAACCTTAAAATTCCTAAGCACGTTTTGCAAAATAAGCCAAACATTTGGACCTCTCTTCCTTGGCTTTTCTGTTTTTAAACTGCCTGATACACATTTTCCACCTTTCCTCCCTGTCATATGTGCTAAAAAATAATGTTTAAAAATAATTTTTTTCAGTCAACAGCATGTAGAAATTTAAAAAAAAAAAGGTGCCAGGTACTATGGAGCTTACAACAAAACACAGACAGCTGTTTACACTCTATCAGGTATTTTTTTTAACTGTCTGAAGATGTCCCGGCTTTATGGCCAAAGACACTCGGAAGTGGTGTTGTTCATCTTTTTGTGTCATCTTTTACCTCTCCTTTTCTTAGGAATCCTTGCAGCCGTAGCTCAGAGTTAGACAACATGCTCCCGGTCTTTGCAGCTTGTGTATAGCAGCACTTTGGTTTAATAAGTGTTCTCAGATCTCTACACATCAATCCCACTAACTTTGTTCTCATCTCAAACAGTGATTTCCATTCTTGTCAAAAAGATTATGATATCACTAGTTGCTTCAGTGAGAAGCAGATTAACAGCATTATCATCTGGTGCTAATGTGTCATGCAACTACTACACATCACTTCAGATACATTCAAATGTTCTATATGGGAGATACAGCTTTTGCTCCTGTCATGGAAATCTACCCACCCTACTCTCTAACTTTTGTCTCTTTTCAGGGTTCCTGTCTTATTAGGGATATCTATTTGTACATTGTCTCATCCCACGCAGGTAGAAGTCCCAAGACATTTGACAAGAAAATAACCTTCAGTTTCATAAATGCCTCTTCAGAAAGATTCCTCTCCCCACCAGCTGGCAATGCTGACCACTGCTCTCAAATTCTCGAGCCTGGGGGGATGCTGCTTGCCTTGGAGGTTACTGCCTTCTTTCACATCATTTGCTCACAGTTGGAAAGGGGGTACACCCAGTGTTGCCAAGGGACTGCAAACTGTGAATAAAGACACCAGCTTTATAGTTTGCCTGTGTTAGATATAAATACCAGAGAGATATTAACAGCATAATATTTCAGGACAAATTTAAATTACATGATTTTACAATTATTACAGGAAAGCTGGTTCTCACAATATTTCCAGGTTGAAGAAATTAACTAGGGGCACATCCTAAACTTATAGATGTATTTTCTGGAAGGCTTTAACCATCCGTTCGGAGTAGAAGAGTTTCTGGGGGCCGTGGGGATGGTGCTGCTGGATTTGCAGGAATCCTACAGCCGAGGTTCCCTTCGGGAAAGGGCTGCTCTCGCATCCTTCCCAAAGCAGCCTTTTATTAGTTAGCAATAGATGGCGCTCAGTTTCCACCTGTCCGACGCCGTCAGGCAGAAAATGTATTTGAAGTAATTAGGGCTGCGAGATAACACTTAAAAGGGTTACTGCTGAAGTTGATGAAAGTGTGTGGGCATGGAGAGGCAGGAGCGCCAAGATGCTTCACCAGCTGGAGAAGTCTTAGGTGAGATAGTCTGACTGCCAGAACAGGCTGCCAAGATAGTCAGAGGGAAGGAGCCAGGAACTGGAGAACGATTTGCAAATTCTTGAGAACAGCTATCGCGATCCCTGAGCTGGCTGGGTCAGGTAATGCCTGTCATTATCAGCGATTGAGGATCCCAGGCCAGACGTGTTAAAATTCTGCTAGAGATTCTCAGTCTAGTTGGTGGTTTGTCACAAACTCCCCTTGTCCTGGGATTAACCCATTCCCCAGTGCAGGGGATGTGCTTGAGCTGTGTCATTTGGAGTGAGGGTGGTCTGGCAGGACCAGAAAGAAGGGCTGCAGCAACTTTCTGACAGTCCTGCTGCTCATCACCCCATGGCTCTTGGTCCTTACAGGTGTGGGGAGCAGACACAGCCATTTCTCATGTGAAGCAGAAGGAACAGGGAAGAGGCTTCCCTGCTGAATTTTGTGTTTGTTGTTGGTGGCAGCAGGGAGCGTCTTCGCAGCACAGGTCTCAGTGCTTGCAGTTTTCATTGCACTGGCTTTTTCTTTTGTGTGATAGCTCAGCAAGCCAGAGGTGACAGGTACAGGTGAGGAAAAGGGTAGGACAGCTTATTGCAATAGCGAATCACTCTTGTGCATGCTGTGGAAATTATAAGAGGAGAGGTTGTCCTGCTGGGAGCCAGAGCACAGCTGGTGCCATATGGCCTTCTCGGTGCTGCTCGGTTAGCTATCCTCACCTGGCCACACTGATCAGCTGCCTGCAGTCCCCTCCTGGATTTCTTAATGCTGTGCAGTCTGTCCTCATACAGGATCATGCCTGAGATCCCTACATTTTAAGGTATAGACACGTTGTTACTTAGACAGGTGTGGAGTGTGTTTGCCATGATTAGTTGGGGGGTGTATCACATGCTTGGCATGTGGGTACCAGTAGCCTCAAGTGCTTTGCCAGAAGGAGATACATCATGAAAATCTTTGAGAAACTTGTTTTCTTAAAAACAGTTTCCCCACACACATCCAGATGCACCTAAACATAACTTACAGGGCCTTTTTTTTTTTCTTCTTTTTCCGTCATGGAAAAATCTCTTTGTGCATTTCCCGGAAGGCTTCTCCTCGATGTTGTTTTTCATAATGGAGTGAGCTGAGTTGGAGTGTTTCGTGGATGATGGTTGGTCTGTGCATGCTTTGCAGTACACTGGCTTCTTTATTAGGTGAGCAGGAGCTGGTACTGCTGGAGCTGACATGAGTAAAGGAGTGCAGGAAGAAAAGGAGTAGCCCACAAAACAAAATCCTGACCAAGGATGTGGATCAGGCATGGAAGATACAGAAACACAGCATCATAGCAAGGAACAAGAGCAAATTTTGCTCAGAGAGGTACCATTTGAAAACTAAAAGTAAAATGGAAATCTTGTATCACCTTTGCAAAATCATCAAAATTTGTGGGATCTGACCCTACATCCAGTTGCTCAACCAGACTGTGACTTGCCTTGTGTGAGAAAAGGCAGCCAGTTTTGTGAGGCTCATCTGGACTCTCAGTCCTGAACCCTCCAAGCCAAATGAGTGTTGCAGGACCTAATAATCCTCCTCCTGAATAATGCCCACTGTATTGAAATGTGACTGTTCACTACTTTGGCACCACCAAAGCAAAGTGTAGTGGATTTGACACCTGAAATATATAGTCTAGAGGTTTAAATGTACACTCTTGTGCCCCTTTCCTTGCCTCTTGTCCCTAAACAGAGCCTTTCGCTCAGGACTTTGGTTTTCTCTCCCTGTTCCTCTAGTAGAACTCATCTTACAACAGTGATGTGAAAATGATTGGTTGCATCTCTGTTCAAAGATCTAATTAAATGTGGTATTATTATTATTATTACTGCTCCTATTACTGCTGCTGCTGCTGCAATGGTATCTCTCTGCAGTACTTTGTAAAAGAAAATATTGCCATAGATTAAAGACAGTTGAAGGAGTCCTCTTGCCACCAACCTGCTGTTTCCTACTTGTGCTTGCAAAGTTGTATTCTAGCAACACTCAGAAAGGGCTGCCCATCTTTTTTGGCAAAAACTTAAAACCCCCAATGCCAAAGGCCCTTAAAGGCTCTTCAGTGGCACAGTTGTTTATAAAGACACCAGGAAGGCTTTGGTGCTTATCTGAGATTGTAAGACTTTCCGATACTCAGCTGATGTTAAATGTGGGCCATTGCACTTTGGGAGCTCTGCTGCAGGGTTTGGAAACACTTGTCTTCACACTGGCAGGTCTTGCTGTTCTGAGAGGACAAGAGGTGGCTGCTGCCACTGAGCAGCAGGGCACTCCTCTGCTTTTTCATACCATCAGACAAAGGGTTATAGAGCAAAGCCTCAGACCCATAAATCCAGCCCAGTAAAAATACTGAACGGTAACTCCTAAAAGTACTCTGAACAAAAAGGCTCTGAAAGAGATACTAAAGAAAAAAATCTCACAGAGTTTACTGCTAAATGAAACAATAAATGACATTGACATACAGTCAGTGATCTATCCTAATTATTATTCTGAACTTCTGCCTTATAATTAATGGACTCTGGCTGGTGAGTGCAACAAGCTGCAAGAGGCAAGACAGGATTCTCCGGTGATTCCCTTCTTCCAGAAGGTGTTGCTATTATACAGCTCTGTTACAGGCTCACAAAGTCATGTAGAAAGCAGTGTGGAATAAAATGTGGTAAGGCTGGATAAAAAAATGTAAACCATACTAAGTATATAGAATTCAGTCACAAGGATTTCTATTATGCAGGGAAAAGAGAGCCTTTAGTGTAGTATGTGTCCACAGTATAAATAGTTCTGCAAAATGTAAACACCAAATATTTCCACCAGAGATCTTTGCAACCTCACATACAGTAGCTCTACTTTTCTTTTTCATTAAGGACTTCTCTTAATAAAGAGGCTTTTGTGGACTGAATTGGGAAAAATAGCAGCCACCTGTAACTTTTTTTTAAACCTAACAGTACATACAGTACATCTATCAAAAGCAGAGGAATTTGAAACCTACAGACTTTTTAAAGAAGCAAGTTCCACACATGATATAAAACAAATGCCATGTGTGCACCAAGCCAAGCAAATTAACAAAAGGGCAGGGGCATTTCCAATATTGCTTAAATAACTCGGACTTAATAATGGGCTCTTTTCACACAACCTCAGAAAAGCTAAAATGTGTTTAAGAAGAAAAACATGCACTTTTATTGTATTGTGTGGCAAGAACCCTTTTTTTTTTTTTTAATTTTTATTAAAAGCCATTAGCCTAAGCAGAGAATTTGTCAGTGAATGTAGCACTTCGGTGTAGAGCTGTTCTCTGTGGATAAAGGGGAGAGATTGGTTTTCCTGGACCATTATGTATTGCTGGCCTGTCAGAAATACTCTCTTGAGGTCCCTTCCCCACCAGATAGGCATCACAGAAGTCCCCTGAGGTTTGCTTTGTCTGCTATTGGTGCTCAGGGACCAGCTAAGTGTTATGTGGGTACAGAGAGTGGTGCAGTGCAGAGGCTGCTTTGCAGAGAGGCAGAACTTGCTAGAGCCAGGTTGGTGTCTCTGGACGCTCAACACTTCTGTGTGTAAAACTGTGAAACATTCCCAAAGGCGGCACCTTTAGGTCAGGGCAAGTGTATTCAGTTAAATTATTCTTCAGAGCTCACAAGTCCTTTATTTTTCACAGCCCCAAATAACTTATAAAATCCTTAGCGTGACCTTTCAGCTTCAGCTCTTGATGGCTGGCGTGCTCATGGTGAACCATGGTGGTGCTTTACAGAGATGTAGAGTCATTAGGGTTTCCTTAAAAAGGGAAAAAAAAATATTTTTAACATAATCATGCTTATGTTTTTCAGTTTAGTGGAGAGTGACAAAGAGACGGGACAAAAAGATACCAAAAAAGTGACTCACTCAGGAAATTTAAAATTATGCTTTGGCTGATAAAAACAGTCCTTTGTATAGAACTGTTGGGCTCCATCTTCATTGGCTTTGAATAAGCAATACAACATGCCACACTTTGCTTTTCCTGTTGGCCTCCATTTAAACTTCTCAATTTCCTGTGGTCACATCAACATTTAAAGGTCTTGTGAATAAAATATTTACCATCCTTCTAATATTAAAAAAAAAAAACCTAAAGGACCTCTACCACAGATTCCACTAGAGATGAACTTGGGCTCCTCTGCCTCTGTGATACAGAACTCTCTGTGACTACAAAATTTAAAAATCACTGTCTTTTGACTCCAACCCTGTCTGAGATCAAGGACTGAGATACCGCTGTGCCAGTGCTATACGTGCCAGGTATCTGGAGCTGTTGATGGCTTGCTCTGTGTCTCAGGTGTTACAGGGGCTTCTGCACCAACTGTTCAAATGCAATTGGTGTTCAAGACATTCCAGAAATTCTCCAGAAACTCTCCAGGTGACATTTTGTCAATGCCAGGGGCCAAAGGTGTGAACAAGAGCCACCTGCACCCACAAGAGACTGTATCCCAGTAGGGGAACCTTGAGCAGCCAGCCAGGCTCTATTGTGGTCCCTTTGTGTTTCCAGAGTATCAGCCAAGATTTTGTCCCTAATTAGAAGTGCTTTGCAATCATTAACAAGTAACTGTATGATTTAAGATTTTGTTCCTCTTTGGAAAACACAGAAATAGGTCAGAGAAGCTGAGATGACCAAGAATCATAAAATCACACCAAGGATGTGAATAGACATGATTGGTTCTTGGTTCCTCTTTTTCCAGCTATTGGCTTTTGCTGTAATTTATTATTAGTAGTCTCCTATTGTCTTGCCATGAAATTAGATACAGCTTTTTGAGACAGGGGCATCACTTTTCTTTTTGCTTCTTACAGGCCTTACTAATTGTTGCCTCTAGGGACATAATGAATATCATGAGCATTACTGTTGGGTTGGACTTTCAGCTGCTTGGCTATGTGACTTCAGTGAGCTTGAATTAGAGCCTGAACCTCAATTCAGCTTTGAATGCAGCAGTTCAGATGTACAACCAGGTCACCCTGGATCCACAAGCTGCTGTGCATCAGCTGAGTGATGGCAGGTTGGATGCTGACACCTGATGCTGTACCAGTTCCTCAGTTTTGCTGGTCATTTCAGGCCACAGTGGCGTTTCTAGTGCACCTGAAGTGCAGCTGTTTCTGCTGTTCTCTGCTATCATACTAAAAAGCAACTTATTTTTGTTAAGTATTTTTGATTGACAAATTGCATCATAATATATTGGCCTAGGACATGAAGGAATTGCCTTTATTGGAGAGATTCAGACATATGTAAATTTATCCTGTGCTTGTGAACGTGACCTGCTTGCCCTGAATTGGCTGAGCATCAACAGCCAGGCTTTGTTAGACTTTGTCCTCAAAAAGCAAGAGCCATGCTCCATGCTACCAGTTGCAGTGGAGTAGTTGCTGTGCTGCAAAGTTTCTGGATGGATATATATTTGTCAAACGAAATAGCTCAGTGAAATAAAAATGCTTGCATATCAGCCAATGTAACTAAAGGAAATGAGCCATTATTTTTTTCCACCTTTGAAAACTTCTTAACCATTTCCACTTTGGATAATATTGGATTTTTCGGATCCAGCTGTAGCAAAGAAGGTAGATTGTTGCTGTACAGTTCAAGAAACAAGATACCAGACTTTGGAACAAAGTGCTTCAGCTCTGAAGTAGTCTATTTGTTTCCCATTATGCCATTTCAGCCAGTGGCTCTGGTTTTGCACGTTTATCTATTTGTAATTTTTTTATCACTTTTTACAACAAACAACAAAAGAGATATTTCTTTATTTTGACTGAGAAATGCGTGTTTCTCATCCTCTCCCTGCGTTCGTATTTTTCAGTACAATAGGGAAAAAATAAGAAAATAAAAAAAGGAAAAGGAGGACATCAAACAGCTAAAAAAATTGCTTTAAACAGAAGAATCTTTAAAGAGCAGAACAGTTATTTGCAAAATACTCTCATTTTTAAACTAAAAATGGTGGGGTTTTTTAAATACCAAAACAGCCTTCAGGGCAAAATGCTGGAACCAACTTTACTCCACTGCTATCTACACTGGTGCTGCTTTCCCTGACCTGGCTTTGCATTACTTGCCTGCCATAATAAAGTACAAAACCACGCTTAGTGAATGCAGAGTCCCCTCTGGTGGCTGGCTGCTTTCTTGACCTGGTGTTTGATCTGATTAAAGATGAGACAGCTGAAAATAATGGCTGTCACAAAGTGACAGCAATCCCTTTCTGATCTCAGGCAGCCCCTCAAATCTCCTGGGCAGGCAAGTCCATCCTCCAAAATGAATAGACTGAGTATTTCAATGGTCTCTTCTGGGCACGTGTATCAATAGATCAATCAGATTTCAAAACAACCCCTGAACTACCTGTAGCAATAAAAATGGGCCTTCTTTAATATCCCAGGAAAAGGGTAATCCCTGATTTCCAGTCTGACCAGCACAGGTCACTGTTGTCTGTGTGCAGCCTGTGTCTGGTGAGGCAGCTTGTTATGCCACCAGCTGTAGAAGCCAAAGGAAAACAATTGCATCACAAAGAGGGATTTTTGTTGGGTTTTTTTTTTGTCCCATGCAGGAAAGGGCAGGCTACGCAGTGGTCATCAAGCTGCAGTCTGTAAGGTTTTGTTTTGTTGTTCAGTGCTGAGCAATCTGGTCAGACACCAGCATTCAGGCACTGAACTCCGTGTGTCCCAGTGCTGTGTGCTTGTGGCCTCTGTGTCTGCCTGCTGATCAGTCATTTGAGACTGGCTGCTTTATCACTCTCCAAGCAATCTAGATGCTAACAGGGCTCCTCTGGGGCTCTTCTCCTCCCTGTTTCAAACATAACCCTCACAAACAGAGGTGAGAGCCATATCACTCCAGCTCCTTTATCCCACACCCTTGTGGCACCTATAGCAGGGCGAGCTTGTTGTTGCTCTCCCTAGTACCAACGAGGACGGCTATGTGAGCTTTCCTTGTGGCAAGGAGGGAGGAAGGGAAACCAGGAGGAAATTCATCTATGGTTTTCAATGAACAGACACATTTTGCTGGGGAAATGGCCCTTACATGGTTTGCTAGCTGAATTCAGCATTGGGGGTCCCAGAGTTAATCAGGTCTGCCTTTGCCACTGGGTTTCACAGCAGCTGGACCCACACCCCAGAGGAGGCACAGATGATTCAGCTGCTGGACAAACAAGGAATTAACACAGTAATATTAAGCAAGAAATACCACCATGAGCTCCTGTTTCTTTGGCCTCTCCCCTCCCCTACCTCCCCTTATGTAAGGCTGTATTTAAAAACAGGCCTTGGCTGATGGTTTAGAGAGAAATATTTGACATATTGAGATAGATAATTTGGGTTAGTGTTAGGGCTGCCTTTGGCCAGGGTACAGTTGGGAAGGAGGCAATGGAGCCTCCTCAGCTGTGCTGGGTGCTCATGCATGGCCAGAAGTCCTGCCCACCTCCAGCTTTTTTGGCATGGCAGGCCAGAGGGAGCTTGCTGTGTGCAACTATAGCAGCATCCTGCGGGCAGCCCAAGGGGGGCTGTACGTTTGCTCCTTGTCTGCTCTGAGAGCTGAAGAGAACAGGTAGGGGTGTGCCATAACATCATATCATCCCAATGGGGAGAAATCCTTCCTGAGCCTGGAGGAGAGCCCTGTGGGAAGGGGCTCCTCTCTGCCATCCCAACCCTCACCTCTTTTCCTCTTTGCAGTAAGTGGCTGAAATCTGCTCAAGGCCAAAACAGTTTCAGTGGGAAGCTGAAAAACATGCCAATGCACGAATCCCTTTGCTGGCTTTCAGGATCTCAGTGCATCAGGGATCCATACTGTTCTTTGACTACTCCCGACCCTGAAAAACTTCTTTGGTTGGTAAATAAAGTGAAGAATATCTCAACCTATCTGCTTAGGAAAAAGGTATGAGTGGGACACCTGGCATTCCTGCACTTTCCTTCTCAGATCTGACAAGTAAACTACTAATGAAGTACCTGGATATTGTCTCCCTGTTTTGTGATCCAACATGCCACAGGATCAGCTTTTCACCTGAATTGTGAAATGGTCACCCCAGGGAGAGAGATTTCATTGAGGAAGCAACCTAAGATGGGGATCCCACTGACACAGATTAGGGAGCACCCCCAGCATCAGTCCCTTTACATTCAGGTCTGATGTGAAGCATCTGCACTGGACTGAAGCCCTTCCTCATTCAGTTGATACTGACATGTTGAAAAATACATATATGCCACCAGGGATGAGAGAAATGTGCAGGCTATTCATGCAGACAAACATAAACCATAGAAAAATGGTCTTCAAAACAATCACGTTATTCTTCCTACTAACTAAGTTGGTACAAAGAGAAGTGGATTACTGTTGTTATGCAATTAAAAATGCCCAGGCAGCACTCACACAGAATCCTACACTGAATATAATCTGTATTTTCATAGGTCAGCCCACCATGTCAGCCAAGAGTGAGACGCTGGGCATTTGAAGGACATGCATTGCCCTCACAGTTGGAAGGAAATTATTTGTGAGTGTACTTGTCCTTGACTATTCCTTAGTATTATTTAATGCTCCCATTTCAATAATGCCCTGAGGCTTTGATTAAAAACTGGCAATGAATAGAGTGCAAACTGCTCTTGCTCTTACTGCAGTTGTACCCTGTCACTGGAGAAATCACCTTTCCCTCAGATACTCGCCTTCTGCAGGTCTTCCTCTCCTTTCCCTGCCAGTGTGTTGGCAGCTTGCCCTTGGAGGAGTGGGATGTGCTTACTGGACACTCATCCATCACCTCGTACATATCAGTCACAGTATTTATTTTTGATTTGCATGCGCTTTTGGAGGTGCAAAATGCTGAGCATATGTTGACTGCTATGGGTGGCATAAAGTAGATGGGAAAATAATATTGTTCTTTGTCTAGAACTTCACAAATATTAAA
Source organism: Sclerurus mexicanus (assembly GCA_013396755.1). Taxonomy (NCBI): domain Eukaryota; kingdom Metazoa; phylum Chordata; class Aves; order Passeriformes; family Furnariidae; genus Sclerurus; species Sclerurus mexicanus. The sequence continues at coordinate 84,100 of VWZF01002025.1, forward strand.
AACTGCAACATGTTATTTTCATTTTATTCTTGTTCTCTAATACCATTAATAACAGATATTTCTTTTGGGACTTACTAAATTGCTTTGGTTTACTATCCTTGTCACATCCACTATGCTTTGTATGTTTTATAGTTGTCATGTCCATTTGTTCTGCCCAGCCATTGATCTTGAAGTGAAATGTTCCAAAACTTGATTCTTACTCTTCACCCAGTAGGTGCCCTGGTAAAATGTGGATGGCAATAATCCAAGTGAACTCCTGCAATTTCCATAAGAGCATTGCTTAATCTAGTCAGTAAAACCCCCTAACAAAACCAGTACAAATAATCAGAGTACAAATAATCTCAGAGTATCAGTCTTTTCCTCATGGGAAATTGTCAGGCAATTGTTCTTCTTCAGATGGAAAGAAATTGAAAAGCTAGTCTTGGTCAGTTAGTCATCTGGGCTTCAGGAGTGAAAAAATTGGAGGTATAACTTGTCTGAGTCAAGAAATCAAAATAGATTCAGGTTCATCTCTTAACTGAGACTTTCAATTTGTCCTTTGTCCTTAATGGCCTACTGTTCAATTAAAGCAGGATGCAAGAAACACATCAATACTTATGTCATATCAAACAGTGAACATTATTCTAGTGCAGCCCACTAGTCTTCACACTTAAGTAATCAAAAGGCTTGACCTCTCAGACCATTACAGATAAACATATGATATTCGGTGTCCCTAGGGAGACATACGTAACCTTAACAAAAACACCTGACATTAAAAATCTGAAGAAAATAATTAGATTAGATTAGATTAGATTAGATTAGATTAGATTAGATTAGATTAGATTAAGGAAAGTGGGAAATTTGATGGAGCATACAGGATAAAGCATTTGAACCAGAAAACAAACAGGGAGACTGGGAATATCAATTGTAGTTCTGAGAGAGAAATAACTGGGGTGTTTATTATTGTTCACTCACTCCTAACAAAAATAACTATTGCTCAGTTGATTAGAGCATGGGGCTGATAACAGCAAGGTTATGATCACTATGGAATTATAATGCTTACAAACACCACCTGTTGAAGAAACTAAGTATTAATATTTCCTAATTTCATAGGGAGAAATGGAGAATGAGGAGATTAGACTCAGATTGGAGACTGAAAACCAAGCACTTCTGCTTCCTGTGTCTTTGCCTGCAGGTGTTAATCCATGAATGAAGATGCCTTTTCTTCTACAGAAAATATAGGATGCAAAAAGAATTCCAGAAAAGTCACTGATGACAGATCAAAGAAAAAATATACAGATGTTGTAAGCAGTAAGTAGTTACACTCCAGTATTTTCCGTAATTTGCTTTGCTCATCAATATTGATTCAATCCCACAAATGTGTGTAATGTTTCAATACACTGTGATGTCTTTTTTTAGTTTCTTGACTCCTGAGAAAAGTTTGGGATTTTAGCAATCCAGGAATTCTTTTTCTTTGCTATTTTTTTTCTTTTCTCTCATCTAATACATTAAAGCTAACTAAATTGTTGAAAACTTTTGAAACTCAAGAAGCCAAGCGGTTCATTGAATTATGCAGGTCAAGGGTCTTCTCCCTTCCCTTGCATCTTAGTTAGCAACTTACAACTGCTGTGAGTGTGTGAACAGCTCTGATCCTGTAATATTCAGATATTTACTTTGTTCTAAGTGATTGTTCAGTGAGCAGTGTGGTGAAAAATCTGATCTTCTGTCTTTTCTGAGCATTGCTAGGACGGGTGCTGGATGGTCCTCCTCTCCCTGGTATTAATTCAGTGTCCTATTTAGAGTGACCAGTGTAGCTGAGTACATTCTAATCAAAGTTAGCATGAAAATAACTGTTAAGTTAGATGTCCATGATTTTTTTTTCTAATGGTAAATGTTGGAACAAATAGTATCCCATATTGGTTCTGTAATTAAGATATGCATATGTTGGCTCCAAAGATCCCTAATTACATCTGCTTTGGGGATGCTGTTAGAGAGAAGATAATTGTATACAGTTGCTGCAGAGACAGTAGAGGAGCTGAATCTGAAGTACAGGGAAAGCTTAGAATAGTATCTTTGGATCACCATTTATCTTGTGACTTCTTATCCACAGAAATTACTGCAAGTGTGCATTATCCTACATATTTTATTTTAAAAATTATAGATATTTATATTTTGGATGCAGCTTTTCAGCTATGGGCTTCCTCTTCTTGGTTAAATCAATGACAAAACTCCTAAGTCCCGAATAATTGATACTGCTCCTGCAGAAAATGGCTTTCATTACGTGATTTCTTTCATCCAAAGATTCCTGAAACATCCCCGTTTCATAAACATGAGCCGAGTTCAGCACCATAAGGGATTCTTAAGGCCAAGTGTACAACTTGGTCAAAGAAGATGGGTGGGTGTGTCAGATGCACAGTAAAAATCTCCCATAGGAATTCTTGCTTTGTGTTGATGAGATGTCAGAACACAAGGACCAAGAAGCACATGGTATGGGGATAACAAGGCAGGGAGCCATGGAGCTTCAAGCTGCAGTGTACTAGAGGCTTGTGGCAGACTGCAGAAAAAGAGCAGTGCTGATCTGGATCAGACACACCAAGACAAAATGGCTACAGCCTGCCAGTGACTAAAAGAGTAATTTTAAAATTATCCGTGGTTGGATGCTCTCTGATGATGTAGGCAGAAATTTGAAGTGATGCTTCCCGTCTGGGCACTGGCAACCTTGCAAACAGCAAGAGTTAAAAATTAACAACCTGAGGACAAGTCAAAATATACTCCCTGTCTGTAAATCAAAAAGTACTGCTTCAAGCTCAGCCAAATCTGGCTGCTCCCTTATCCCCCACAACCACCATCACAATAACAGCAGCTGATTTTCCTCACACCCACCTCGGAGATTTCTGGGGGTTTTGGCCAGGTTTGCATCCCCATATGATTCAGCCTACTTTTACTTATGTTTAGCTCATTGTGTAATAAGTAAAGCTTACATAAGCTGGGCACTGTGGCTCCAGCTTCACAAACCTTCATCAAAAATAGGAGATCAGAAGCAGGATAGCAACTCATGTAGTTTTTTTTTTTTCTTTAGCACAGATACAAAATTAAATGTGTTTGGATTAAACGCTCAGCTCTTTCAAATCTGTGTAGAACTATTAATTCCTACTTAACTAGCTAATTTATACCTTGCTGAAGGTCTGGTTCTCATCAATGTGTCCCAATGTTGAGATCTTGACAGTAACCAGTCAAAAAGAAGGGGGATGAAATTTTTACCCATTAAATTGAGGGGGAATTTTCTCATTACCACCAGATAAGCCCTTACCTTATCCCAGAACAACCAGCTATTCAAAGTCACAAACAGACCTTGCTGTGTATCTCTGTTCTTGTCCTGAAACTGTTTCCACTAGAACAGCCAGCAGTCCCTGCTCCAATTCATTCTCTCTGGAAAAGGTAAATGGAAACCGCCAGTTCCTCACAAGAAGATGTTTGAGTGTCCTACTGAGCTGATACAAACTGCAATCAGTGAGCCACAGACGCATGGAACATTTTCACGGGGTCTAGACCACGGTACGATTAACTGGGTTACTCTAGCACCTTAACAGCCAAGGATGTGTTTCCTTGCAATAGGTATTGCAAAAATAGAGTAGGAAAGCTTATGAAGAAGTGAATATTATCTACATCACATCTACTAGCCTGAACGATGTATTCTAAAGGTTAAATTAATTCCACTGGTATCTTTTAGGGTGAAATTGCTTCTAAAAATATATATACTTTCATTTGTTGGCTAAGTCTGTGTTCACACTGTCACGTTGACGTAGAGCAGAACTGTGCTGCTGGACTTTGCAGTTATTGCAAAGTCACACTCTAATGTAGATCAGTCTCTGGTCCTGTGTTTTGAAACCTCTGAGTTGTTGTAAGTCTAGTGGTTTTTAATTTATGCAAAAGAAATCGATAAAAATATTTCCAGTAATGAAGGAGTTAAAAAATACGGGCAGCTTCTGTATTTAAGGATTTATTTTTTCCAGTGTCTCTGCACCTTCAAGTTTTTTGTTGTTGTTTTTTTTTTTTCTTTTACAATTTAATCTTTCACATAATGGGACAGACACAAAGCCTTGGTTGGAAATCTCCCCCTAGCCTGTTGCAATATTTATAAAGCTGTGCTTTTTAAACATGCTGCAAGATGGGTTTAGTAAAACAAAAGGCATTATAATTTATTGTTCTAAGATTATTGATTCAATAAATTAACAATAATTTCCATGGAGGGTAGGAGTCCTGGCACTATAAAAGTTTATTTATCTGCACTTTAACTAGCATTGATTAGAGTATTCAAATTGTCCCAGCGCTATATAATTGCTCTTTATAGGTGGAATGTCCTCTGCTGTACAGGAGACAGTAAAATAAACATTGAGCTAGAAGTGACAATGGCTCTTTTAAAAGCCAGGGTTTTTTCCTTTTTTTTTCTTTTTTTTTTTTTTTTCCGAGGGAAGAAAGAGTTTGTGTAATGCTTTAAAAACACAGCCAGCTTTGGCCAAACTACCTTGTGACTTTGCAAGGACAGAGAACCAAAAGGTTGCTAGAGGTTGCTGTTGTTCTGAGAAGCACAGGACATAAATATAGGAGTTATATCTTTATATTTTACTATATCCAAATGAGAAAACCTTTTCCTGCTGCTGTTTTAAAGAACCACTCCTTTTGCACTGAAGTGCCAGGTGGACTTTTTTTGGTTGAACATGCTTTTCCCTTGCTCCTTTTTGTTTCTGAAGTGCCCACTGAACCTGTTCAAGGTAACTGTGAAGGTATTGTAGATATATTAATAATTCAAGCAAAACAAGCCACACTTCCTGATTCACATTCACCGTGCAGGGCTGCTCGGAAAGGAACATTTTGCCACCATGGAGAACAATAGCTGATTTAGTTCCGAAGGAATTGTGTTCTTTTGTAAAGTACTTAAAAGAGTGACATTTTTTAGACATGGAGTTATGACAGGTCTGTCTTCTGATACAGATGATAACACTGCTTTTATTTTACAACTCTGTTGATCGAAAAGATTAACAGCACCTTTTCCCTCTTTGGTTTTAATAAAACATCCAACTGCTAGAAATGTCACTTAGAACCATGAGCTTTCAATAATGAAAACAAATTATGCATCTTAGTAACCCAAGGTGGATGATTAATGCAGGCTTTAAATGATTGTTTGTGTTAAATTGTTTCTCCAAATGCAATTCAGGAATTTGAAGTTGTCAGATTAACTGCTGTATTTACTGGTCTGTTTGATTAGGTGAGCATAGTTTTATATTCCCTCTTGGAGACCTAAATAGCAACCATTTCCTACCAAAACAGTACACAAAACAAAGGCCCCATTCAGAAGACTATTCAGAGTGGGCAATGCTCTATAGCCCTTTGTATCCTGAAACAACATGGTTACTGAAGTGCCTCTAAAAGGTACAACAAATTTTTAAAAGAAAATTATAATGCCCATTATGATAACTGTTGGAATATTACATTTTTTTTTCTAAAAGTGAATGTATTCCATCATCAATTAATGGATTAATTTTATTATTGAGCTTAAAGACATCTCTCAGAGGCTTTTATGATTAATACTGTTAAACAGGGTTTAATGAATGCATTTAAAAGGGTGGCTAATATTCATTTGAAACTGTAATCCACACTGCCAGAGTTTGTCCACTCTGTACTCTTTTCATGAACATCCATGGAGCTGAATTTTAATAAGCATTCATAGGAAACGAATACTAGGCTTGAATATGCAAATTTTTAACCAAAGTGAATTTGAATTTCTTCTTCTTTGGGACTTTTGCACCAGAAACTTGGTCATCAGAGCCAATTAGAGAATGGAAATAATGTCATGTGTCTTTTTTCTCTTTTTCCAGTCAACAAGCGCATAATAAGCACAGCTTGAACTTTGATCATCGCAGTTCAAATATCAAAACAAATGAAGTGTTTACAGTAGATTTTGATTAAAATTGTATAGTGCCTTTCTATGTCCACATTAGGTACTAAGCATTTTTCTCTGAGTTTGATGATAAGTGTTTTTATACATGCACCTTTCAAGAGCAGCTGGCTACCAGCTTTGCTGGGACAGTGGAAAAACACTGAGGAATAACAAACATTATTAATAACTTCTTGGTATTTCTGGGCAAAGCCAGCCTGATTGCCACATCATTCCTGAGAAGGGAGGGAAATCAGAGGACACAACATCCTTCACGTCTTGATGCAATTTCTTTTATTCCTTTTAAAGGATATTGTAGGAACATCTACCAACACCAGTGGAGGTGGGAGAGCTCTGCCTTCAGCATTTCACACTGATGGTCAATGGTGCAGCTGGAGGAAAGCCGGAATTATTGTATGGAAACACTTGCATCCTAACCCCCTTAATTGATTTAAGAACTGTAACAGCCAAACTGTTCAGCTCGGTGCTGGTTTTACACTGTGCAGAGGACAGAGACTGGAGTTGTGGCAGGAGGGGACATGGGCTCACCAGAGCAGGAAGTTTCTGAGTAAGAAACTGTTGGAAGCTGAGAGAGTATTTTTGAGAAATACCCCCTTCTTGCTCTCTTTCTACACTATTTCCCAGGTATCCACTTGTGGCCACAGTAGGAGACAGGATAGTGAGCCAGATGATCTGATGCACTGCAGGTGTTTTGCTTGTATTTTCTTGGGATTATCCTTTCTAGAGAAATGTGGTCCCTTTGTCATTCATGTGGACATAGGTGGAGTAATGCAGCATACACAACATTGGATTTAGATAGATCAGGAAGCATCTATCTTTACAATTACTTATTTTGCTTGTTTGAGGGAGTCAAATATATAGGATGAATGCCAGCTGAGATGCTGGGTGAGACAAGGATGGTAAACCAGGGGGTAGCTCAAGAGTTGGGAAACTGCTAGCTGGAGAACATCCACAGGGTTCTCAAAGATATCCTGAACCCTGTAGGAATGGGACACTCGAAGAGAAATTCTAACACTGAAATCAGTTATATGGTTTGATGTGGTGCTGCTGTAGCAGTCTCAAGGACTAGATGGCTAATTGCAATGGTATAAGCAAAGGGAGGAATCTTCTCCATCAAGTAGGAATGCTAGAGCCTTGGGGAAAAAAAACAGGAAATCTATTCATTGCTTTTCTTATATTTCAATTAGGAATTTACAGCTGATAAGAGTTCATATTCCTAACAAAGAGATGAGTATATTTCAACTAGTGCTGAAGTATTTCTCCTCCATTTCTGCCGTGCTCAGGGGAAAATACTTGTCTCAGCCACATACAGAAAAGCAGGCTGGGAAGCTGGACTGTGATTTTATGTGGATCATAGGAAACTGCCCTGGTGATACCTTCTGCTATTTACACTTACAGTTCAAGTAGAGTAGCTCAGCTCAGGTGTGTTGCTAGAAGTGCTTCAAGCTGAGCAACTTCCAGGAAAACCTGCTTTGGTCACTGGAGTTGGCCCATTGGCTGGTCTGGGGGTCAGGTCCTTGCCATACACCCATTCACTCTCTGGTTGGGCTTGCCTTTAAAGATTATCTTCATCCACTTTCTTTTACTTAGCAATCTGCTGATTAGCACCTTTGCTTCCCCTTCCTTCTGACTGCCAGTAAAAGTGTCCTTTTTCTTGACCGATTATTACATGTCAAACATGATCCCTAGGGAATCCTAACTTTCCTCTTTGTTAAGGAACTGCCAGGTCACAAAACTTCAACTTAATGAAAACACTTCTGTCTGTAAAGCAAAACAAATCCAGTCACACTGACGGCTCTCAATTTCTGAAGACAGTTCCACAAGAGCAACCACCTCCAAGCAGGGCACTCAAATGGAGTATTCAAAGACCAGTGGAATGACTCTGCAAATATGAAGCAGGAGTTACACAGCCAGTGTGAATTACACTATCGTGATTGTATTAGCTGATTTGTATTTTATATTGCATGGGGTTTGCCTGGCAAGATTTAGGTAGTGAGTGGGATACAGAGGTGGTTTCTGTGAGAAGCTGCCAGAAGCTTCCTCCGTGTCCAACAGAGCCAGTACCAGCTGACCTGGCTACTGGGCAAGGCCAGGAATGCCAGGGATGGTGGTAGCACCTCTGAAATAATGTATTTAAGAAAGCAATCAGAGAGAAGAGTGACAGTGTCTGTCTGCAGACACTGAGATCGCTGAGGAAGGAGGGGCAGGGGATGCTCCAGGTGCTGGAGCAGAGATTCCCCTGCAGCCTGTGGTGAGGTAGCTGTGCCCCAGCAGCCCATGGAGGACCCTACACTGGAGCAGGTGGTTGCCCAAAGGGGGCTGTGACCCTGTGGTAATTCCACACTGGAACAGCTCCTGGCAGGACCTGTGGAGAGAGGAGTCCACGCTGAAGCAGGTTTGCTGGCAGGACTGGTGACCCCATGGGGGACCCACGCTGGAGCAGTTCCTGAAGAACTGCACCCTGTGGAAGGAACCAATGCAGGAATAGTTCCTGAAGAACTGCAGCCTCTGGGAAGGACTCACAATGGAGAACTCTCTCCAATAAGAGGGACCCCACAGCAGGGGAAGCATGTGAGGAGTTCTGCCCTCGAGGACGACGGAGTGGCAGAAACAATGGATTTGAAAACATCATCAGAAAAAACTGAAGACCCCATTCCCAGTCCCCCTGTGCTGTTGTCAGGGAGTAGAAACTAAGCCCTAAAAGAAGGGAGGGGTGGGAAGAAGGTGGTTTAAAGACTTGGTTTTATTTCTTGTTACCCTGCTCTGATTTGATTAGGCAATAAATAAGCTAATTTCCCTAAGTCCAGTGTGTTTTGCCCACAATGGCAATCGATGCCTGATCTCTCCCTGTCCTTATCTCAACCCATGAGCCTTTTGTAGTATTTTCTCTCCCTTGCCCAGCTGAGGATTGGCTTTGGTGGACATCTGGCATCCAGACAGGGTCAGCGCACCACGTATATTGAAGTGTTCAAACATCACATAAGGACTTACGATTAAAAAACCCTAAAGGGGCACATGTTATATATTGCAGATTTTCAGTTTTTCGGTGGGAGTTCATTTCTTTCTCCCTATCAGATATCTCTGACAGGATTAAGTGCCACCAAAGATGTCAGTCTCTAGGTCATAGGTGACAGGTGGCATGTATCTTTTCAGTATTAGAGCTTGAGCCTGAATGCTCAGTGAGACCCACTGCAGTTCAGCGTTTGGCTTCTGCTGCTGAGTGTCATCATATTTTGGAAGCTAATTTCCTTTGAAAATCCCAGCACAAAGGAACATCAAAGAGCAATGACTGAACATCATATTATTGTGAAATGAAAGAAGTAGGGAATATATAGTGAAGGGGTTTTTTCTTTCTTTGTTTTTTCTTTTTTTTTTTTTTCTTTTTCTGCAAGACTCCATTACCCATAGAAAACATGGGGAAAAGTGGAGACCACTAGAGGTAACCTCAAAAATACTCAAAGCCCTTTTATTTTTTAACAAAGTTCAGATCCTTTTAAAGGAAATAGCATGCTAATAAAAATGGTGGCTAGGAAAAAGATTGGTCTTCATAGGAGTAACAACAGAAGTCCTTTGGCTAACTGAAGATGTACTATTGTATTGAGGAACAGGAGACTGAGTTGTTCCTAGCATTAAAATGGAAGAGGTGATATCTTTCTCTGCAGATGTTATTTGTGCTGTCAGCTAGAAGAGAAGATCCTAAAACTGAATATTGTGCCCCTTTCAAAAGATAAAAAGCTAAGGCAGTGCACTTGTCCATATCTCTGTGTGGGTGACAGGGCCTTGAGAGCCCCTGTCCAGACTTCCTCCCCTACGCCCATGGCCTTGGGCCCATCAGTTGCTACCCCAGTAATGCCACAGCAGGGCTGATCTCTAGATCCCCACAGACCTGCCCTGCTGGCTCTGGGTCTACCCCACACTAAATATGCTGTTTGTGGTAGCCACATACAGCACAGAAATAAGTCGGCTACCTGTAAACAGGCTGCTTTTTGCAGGGCTTATATTTAAAAAAAACACAAACCTATTATTGAGATTCATGAAAAGAAATAATTCCATTGTCTTTAGTCCTGCTTCCACTGCCTGCAGTAAGATCATATTTCTTCCTTCAGTTTTCACGGGATCAAGGGCAGGTCAGTATTGAGCATTTTGATATCTCGTCCTGTATTGCTGTAAGTTGAAAGCACTTGATACAGAAGTCACTAAGGGTCTGTTTACACTGCAGTATGAACAAGAGTATTGCCCCTACCATGAATCTTACTGACACAAAAAACTCGCTAACTATTAATATGAGTTGTCTGGCTTGTTGTGGAAAAGAGGGGGAATTTGCTGTGGTTCACACACCTCAGTGGTTGCTAACCCTGCAGCAACTCAAGTACTATTTTTCAGCATGGATCTTCTCACTTAAGCCTCCCTAACTGTAGAAGTGGGTAGGCAAGTTGAGCTAATTCTGTAGCAAATGTATAGCAAGAGATGGTTAATTTTACTGAATTATTTTACAGCACAACATGCTGAATTATAGCTCATGTGGCATGAAACCGTGTTTATACATATTTTCTTAAAATTCCAGAGTGAACACCACCCCCCCCGTGCAGAACAATATTAGAGTTTGCGAGGAGAATTACCTCAAATAAAGAAATGGTATCTGTAATTGGTGACCTTATGCGAAGAGGAGCAGAGTTTGCACGGCTACTGGAATTTTTGTAGATAAGTTTTAGCAATGACTGTTGACTGGATTAACATGCTGCCTTGCCTTCTGCTGATCTGTTACTCATAACCAAAAATGGTTTGCAGTTGGGGAGTGCTTGCACTATCTACAGTCCTGGAGCTCGGAAGCATTAGATTCACTGGTAACAATCAAATGAGTTAGTTAATGAGTCTGTGAGATCTGGCATTGGCATCCCTTAGCTCACAGCAGTCAGTAATATATAGACTCTGTGTGTATACGTGCCGAAGCTTAATTTGCAATCCTATTTAGAGTGGAAAAAAATGCCACACTTAAAAAAAAAAAAAAGTGCAAACAGGGTTCTTTTCACAGTGGACAGAGAATACTGTTAAACAGAGGAAGCACAATATCCCTTTTCATAGCAAGAGATCAAATGTCTGTAGAAGAGTTTAATTTATACTTCTTCATGTGCCAGAGCTGTGTCTGAGACATTGCAGCGTTTCAGTAGTTTCAATCAGGTCATAGTTTCCAGCACAGATGACTTCATCCCTTTTAAAATAGAACAAATAGAATAAATGGAATTCCACATAATCATGGTAGGAGCTGGGATTATAGGAAATTAAAACACATATTTAAAAGCAGAGTTCTGTGCGGTAAATAATTGTGACATGGAGCTTGGAAAGTAGTGCTTGGTCCCTTCTTGGTAGTTAATGCGCAATGAAGGTCTTTGGCTCTGCAGCTTTCTGTAGCATGAGGGTGTGGGTGTATCCTAGAGGAGGACGATGAGAGTGATGGTGGATAATGTGCAGCGTCACATGTAATGCAGTTGCAGCCTTTCCAGAAGAAATATTAAAATTACACTCTTTGCCTCAATTGCAACCCAGGCAAACTCTGGTCGATGGGAATCAGACATGGGCGTTCCAGTCCCTGCACCACCATGGAGCTTTGATTGCTTTCCCCAGTTAGGTCCTCTCTTCCCTAGCTGTTACAGAATATTTCACATCTTCCAGCCACAGCTCTGCGTTGGCAGTCGGAGAAAAGGTGTTGATGAATTCTGTCTCAAATTTCTGCATGTCTGAAGAAAACCCTTATAAAATAGCAGCATATATTAAACTGATATCCCCCAAACAGAGAAGTAGCTCACTGCAACCTGGAATGCTTTGAACTAGTGCTGTATGACAAGTGTTTGCTGTAGTTATTACAACAGAAGAAAATGAAACTAGAAACATGTTGTTCCTTAATTATAGTATTTGCCCAACAGTGCCCTCATTGTGATCCATGTTTGGCATTAGAAAAGAAAAAAGAACTATCAATAACTTATTTGTGACATGACTAAGTTCCAGCTCACATCAGAACTATTTCATTAGGCTATAGACAAGCATGCAGTGAAGAACGGCCCTTGCCCCCAAAGGACTGTTTTGTCTACTTAAGTGAATGAGAGTCTAAGATATTACATGCGTTACCTCAAGTCACAGAAGAATTCAGAAGCAAGGCTGGGAACTGAATTCTTCCTGAGTCACAGTCTTTTGTCATTACGGATAAGCTCCCTCAGGTGCTGTGTGTTTTATGTATGTGTATGTATGCATGAATACAGTCACGTTTGTCTAGTTTGACACACAGGCTGGACTGTGGGTCTGTAACTTGCATATTTGTATCCTCTTTTACATCTTGTCTAACTATGGTAAAGATTACACTGACAGACTAATTCCATTTGTGAAGGTTTCTGTTTAAAAGCAAGTGAAACTTTGGAAGAGAAGGAAAATTCATCACTGGTGAGTTGGCTGAATCCAGTCACATGCTGCATAATATAACTTATCCTTAGGAATTCATGCCTCCATTGGGTCTGCCTACCAGATAAGCTACATTGAGATGAAAGTGAGTTGCATCAGACCCTGGTGCCCAGAGCACACAGTTCAGGCTCTGTTTCTCCTTTGTTCAGCTGGATGTTATTTAACAAACAGCATTTCCTCTCTCAGAATAAGAAGTTAATCAAGGCGGAGATATACAGGTAAAAGTTTTATGCATGGCACTCTGTTAATATCTCTGAACATTTCAAAAGTGTGTGTCAGTTACTTGCATCGACTCGGCTTCTTTAAAAGTTTAACCTGGATTGCTTTACTCGCAGAAAACAGAATTATCTTCATTGATTTTGGTAAATGCAGTCTCCTAGTGACATCAAAGATTATAGCAACTGCAAGGCACTAGTTTGCCTTTGTAGTTCCAAGTTCCTCAAAAAACTTTTAATGTATTCTTGTAGGTGTAACCATGTGTCATAAATATACCCGCCAACAGGAGATAAACCCTAACTTGAAAACAACTGTTAATCGATTACTGCAGAAAAACTGACAAACTCGAAGTGAATAATGCTAAAAGGTGTTAATTTGTGGATTTCTGTAGGCTTTGAAAAGCAAAATTAAGTCTGTATGGGATTTTGGATGTGTAACATAAACTGTGGGCCATGTGCCTCTCTTGCATAAATCAGCATCCTTGCACTGAGAGCCAGGAGAGCCATGCTGTGCTCAGCTGAGAAAGTGGCCCATGACTGAACACGTGGTGATCAACATCAGTTTTTCTTGGGTTTCTTGTACTTGGGAAGGGAGCTAAAAGATAGATTCTTTAGATCTTTAGATAAGGGGATTTGATAATCTATTATTTAAGTCTGTAAACGTTTTTCCTTTTCTGCAGTAACATTGCTGCTACAGCCTGGTGTGAATTGCATATGAACAATGTTTTATGCTTGACTGAGCTCTAGACCCCCAAGCCTTGGGGACCCTGGCAATGATGCTGGGAGATTATATGATCCACAGCAACATGATTCCAGGCAGGCAGCAGACAGTAGCCAACACTGGCAATCAAGAGGGGCAGTGCTGGCAGCTCTCAGCATTATCCTAGCTTGCTAAATGGCTCTTTTTTTCCATGCAAAAATGCAGGCATGGGCAAAAACACTCTTCTTCAGAGCTAGGAAGAATTTTTGCAGTGAAACGTCTTACCAGGTCTGTATATTTAGCTCCAGAAGAAACAAATTCACAAATCTGACAAAAAAAAAGAAAAAAGAAATTTTGAATTTCAAAAAGAAATGTTTTGACTTTTTTTTTATTTGAAGTGCTTTGCTTTGTTATCTTAAATTTCACTTATATTCATAATTTAAAAAATAATTATGTCAACAAAATGAAGGAAGGGCTCATTCAGATAGAATAAAATTAGAGGAAAAAACTGAGTTGAGTTGCTTAGCAAAGTAAAATATCACCTTAGTAATAAATTTCTCTACTTGTTTTCCTTTGCTCCATCCTTCTCTGCATGATTTTTCAGTGGGTACAGGAACACTTAATGGGGAATAAATTCAGATGAAAGGCCATTAGGTTATTTGTTGAAATGGATATCAGATGACATCTAACTCCAGTGTCCTAGAAAGTCAGGTGAACTGTACCTTTGCCTTCATGGTAGAATTCATGGTGGGAAAGGCAAAGGAGGGAACAAACAAGAATCAAATTGTTTGCATGTATATATGTACATATACGTGTATTTTTCTTTTAGTACTTCAAGCTAGAGAGGGAAAATCTTCAGCCTGCTTTTCGGTTGTACTTGCAAAGCTTTATGTAGCTTTTTTCGTTGACTTGGCAGAGAAGAAGAGGAGGTAGAGTGGCCATCATGGATTAGAGTAGCCATCAAAATTCACACTGGGTATGCAATGCTATAACTGTCACCCAGCCGAAGCTCCCCCATTCACTTCTTGGAGCTGTGATGTGATAATCATAGAATGGTTTGAGTTGGAAGGGACCTTAAAGATCATCTTGTTCCAACCCCCTTGTGCAGGCAGGGACAATATCCGCTAGACCAGGTTGCTCAGAGGTCCATCCAACCTGTCCTTGAACACTTGCAGGGATGGGGCATCCACAGCTTCTCTGGGCAACCTGTGCCAGGGCCTCACCACCCTCACAAAAAGGAATTTTCTTTTAATATCTAATCTAAAACTACTCTCTTTCAGGTTGGAGCCATTCCCCCTTGTCCTGTCTCTACATAACCAACCTTTTGTCCTACAGCATCATGAGTGAACCAAGCACTGACAGCTCTGGGACTCCAGAGCTCTCATGGACTGTGGGATGATGCCAATGGCAGTTTGTGCTGGAAAAGGCTTCAATGGCATGCACCAGGCTTGGTCCTATGGCTTAGGGGCTGCTCAGACTCACAGGAGGGCTGGTGGCACTGTCCTGACAAGGGGCTGCAGGAAACCTAGCACTGCCACTGCAACTGGCCCTCACCAAGGGGAAGAGAGGGAAGCTGCCTCTGGCAGGGAGCGACTTGCTCAGCCTTCCTGACCTCCCACTGGCTTAGTTTCATGGCATGGGGCGTGACTTAGAGCCAGCAGCAAAACATTTTGAGAAATTGATGTATTTTGAAACCTGGTCAGGTTTTTCTGGGTGCTTGTACTGCTTTGATTTCAGCTCTTGTAAGGCTTTAGGGTGGTTGGCATTTAGATGGGTAATGTAAAGAAAAGTGGAGGACACGCATGAAAAGCCCATGTCTCAAGCACTTCCAATACTATCTATTCTGCTTTAGCCTGCTCTGTGTAGATTGGGCATAACCTCCATGCCAAAGCACTTGTGCCTTCTGTAAGGGCTGTGGTCATGTCTGGAGTGGGAGAAAACTGCTTATTTTGCAGCTGAAATTACTCCACAGTGACACAAACTACTTGAGGTAGCTATCGTGGCATGCAGGCAGTGCCTGGCCCTTGGCTAATTTGTTGGTTTCTCAAAACAACAACAAACAAAGAAGCCCAGCCTCACTCATCCTGCATTTTTCATTTTAATATTATTTACCTAGTTTACAACCCTGATGGTTCTGGGAATTTTCTTTCCAGCAAAGCCGAAGTTGAAATACGAGGGGGAAAAAGTCTCCTACTGCAACTGTTAGCTGATCTCGAGGTGCACTGAAAATAAAACATTTGTAACCCAGGGTCTCTTTGGGCCCATTGTACTGAATCTCTCTTTGTACTGACATCAGTGAGACTTTTTTCACCGTCCTGCGTGATTGGGACTCAGCAAACAGTAAATTTACTTTTCGCAAACTGATGTGAAAGACGAGGTATGTGCAACGTGGCTGAGTTAATTGTGCAGGAGAAACATGGGGCCAGATGCACGGCGATTATCGATTGAACTGAAGCCAGAGACTCAGCCCCTTAACTTTTCAAATCTCTGACTCCCTGATGTTGCCTCTCCCTCTATCACACTGCATTAACTCACAGCGTAGCTGGAACGTTTTTACAGTTGCTTGCAAAAAAGGATCTGTGTGGGAAGGTGAAGGAGGTTGTTGGGGGCGACAGGCAATTCATGGGGAGGAAAAAAAAGGAGCTGGAAAAATCAAGAAATAGAAAGAACATAAGGGGGAATTGCATCTTTCCCTAATTTGAGTGGGATACTCTTGGCATTTCTGCCACTATGAAGTGCCGTGTGAAGTTATATATTGGCTCACCTCTTATTCAAATAACTTAAGATGGCATTTTAGAGCAGTCAAGTTTTTGCTATCCTGTCCCTAAATATGCGTTGCTCCATCAAAAAATGGTGGTGAAGTAAGTCCATTTAACTCCCCTGCAATGTTGTCTGACAGTCCTGAAATATTCTGGAATGTGGATGGCATAGTTTTTTTTTAAAATTGGCATCTGCAAATGTGGTCCTTCAAACACCCCTTGGGCAATTTCTCTCAGACTTTGTTTTTTCAACATGAGCTATAAAAACTGAAGGAAAATGCATCTGAGGTATCTAATTTTGGCCATTTTTTGGGGGAAAAAAACATCTGAAACTTGCAGCAAAACTGTTTTCCATCCTACTTTCATAGCATAAAATGTCTAAGCAGACTTTCTTCCTTAAACTTTCTGTATCTTACCTTCCATTGAGACCACACTTGGAAAATTTCAGTGCAGAATTTATTTCATAAAACACACAATAACAAGAGATTAGAATGGAATTTCAGAGTACTTAAGTGCCTGCTCTTCTCCAAAGTTAATGTCCCTCTGACATACACATGCACAGTGTCCCGTCCCCCCCCCCAAACCATTACAATGATGCAAAAATCACTGTTTGCCAACACATAGGGCAAGGAATGGCATCTATTCCCTGTTCAAAGCAATTGAGATTAGACTCTACTGTGTGATAAATAATGGCTGGTGAACAGAGGGTGTATGTGCATACACTCACAGAGGTGGTGGGCAGTTGCAGCTGCTGTATGAATTTGGAAGCTGCTGGTGTGCACACACAGTGGTCTCACAGATGCAGCCAGGAGGGTGGGTCGCTCCCAGAACGTGTGGTAGAGAGGAATAGCTTCAGATAAAACCGCTTTGACATCCACTGTGGACTTGCATATTAGGTGGTCACTGAGAGTAGAAGTGCAGCAAGGATAGAGAATTTGCAGACTTCTCTCTCCAATCTCTTGAGCAGCACATGGCAAAAGATCTGCCTTAGCACGTGTTTCTCTTCTGTAAAAGGACTGGTTGCCTTTCTCACCCAAAACCTGTGGGTCTTAACTACAAAACATTGCATGCTGGGCTGGCATGTGCTGCTGTGGTAGAGCTCTATCCAAAGTCCCCTGACTTCCACAGACTGTGGTTCATGTCCAATGATTTGTAAGTATTATGATTGCACTGCAATACTCCCCTGCCTCTCTGGCAGTTTGATCCTCTGTTCTGCAGAGGTTATAAGCAGCAGAGGGGAGAAGAAATGCTTCAGGTTCATGGCTGGGCATCTCACAGGAAAAACTGGTATTTGGACAGGGGCTACTGCCGCATCAAACCTGGGAAAGCACCGGTTGGTGCAGCACAGGCCCTCCACTTTCCTTTAACATTTCCCATCTCATTCTCTACTTAACTCAGGCTCTAGTGCTCCATGACAGCACCTGAGAACACAGGCCAGCCACACGCTGCTGGCAGCCCAGGCAGCCGTGGCTCCAGCAGAGCTTGCCAAGCGCGGGCAGCTCCGGCTGCGGGGCGCCCGTGCCTGCCAGGGGCAACCTCTTTGAAGTGCAGCCACTCTTCCCGGCCCCATTCCCTCCCTTCTGCTAGGTGTTAACACAAACATCTCCCCATCCAAAAGAGTTCCATTATTTATTGGAGGCTACTTTTCTGCCAGCTGAGTGTCGGACTTCAGTAGCTTTGAATGAGCCAAACAACTGGATATATGTCTCCAAAGATATCATAAAAACCTGGGTAAAATGGCTATTGAAGGTGCACGTAGAGCACCTTATGAAAGTAATCTCTTGTGAGTGCCAGAGTGCCAAGAGAAACAGTGAGCAAGCGCTCTCTGCAAGGAGGTGCTGACAGTGACAGGTATTAGTGTGCTGATTACAATGGAAACATTTGTGTATCGACTGCAAACTACTCAGAGTTACCCCACTCCCTGATTTGCCTTTTATGTTTTTTGGTTTTTGGTTTTGGGGTTTTTTTTTATTCTGGTTTTGTGGGGTTTTTTTGGTTTTTTTGTTTTTTTTAAAAGAAAAAAAGTGGAGGAGGGAGGTTTTTATTATTGCTGATCAGGGAGTATTACTTGCATCTCTCCCATGGCATATGTTCATACGCCTGTGGGCTCACACACGGAGCGTTCTCATTTCAAAGCTGAACAGCTCTCTTAGCTATTTTTCTTTTGCCTTCTTCAGGACTTCAAGGAGTGAGTAGGATGTAATCTCAGTGAGGAGGCTTGGTACTGTGCCAGGCACTACTGACTTACCACACTGTCCCTGAGTAAGTCACCTCACCTCTCTTCTTCATCTTTCCATCTGTAAAAAAGGGAGGGTGATAGTCTCCTTCCTTTGTTTAATTAACAAGTGGTGCTTTAAAAATTCATAGATTGAAAGCCTTCACATCACTTTTTTTTTTTATTTCATTTTTAATTAAAACATAATTGACTTTAGAGCATTGTAGAAACCTCCAGAAACATGCAGTTTGAGTCCTATCTTGCATGATTACTGTAACCTCACTGCTTTAAATAACTTCCATAATTTTAAGTGCTAGTCTGCCTGTTGCAGATGTAATAAGAAGGCAGTCCTGATCCAGCAAGGCTCATCACTGGGACAATGCTTACATGGGTTTTGCTGAGCATTTGGGAGGAAATCCAGCTTCACCGAGGGATATGGGAAAGAGATTTCACCTTAAATAACAAGACATGGACATCTTCCCAAAGCAGGGATTGAATTTGTAGTACCATATTGTAGAAGAATGCAAGTCATACGGAATAGATGAGGAGAAAACCATACTGCTGTCACCTGACCCAGCTTTGTGCTTGTTGCCTGTCTTATGCTTTTTAATTTGTCTGTATTTATATCATTGAAACTTAAAAATTAGAGATGGGAAAAGACACCTGGGTCTTTCAGTTTGGTTTTGCGTGCTGCGAAGTTGCCTCGTACATTGCATTTCCTGGTTTATGTATCAACAGGTTGGGGAGAAAGGAGCAGAGAAGTGATCAAAATGAGGGCAATTGCCCACCCCAGACACCTCCATTCACACTTTTCTTCTAAGCCCTTCTTTCAGGTAGCAGCTGGGATCTGATTCTGTGATTCCTGCTAATTTCAATATAAGCCATTTTTGTATGCAAAGGATTGCTGACACCAGCAAGTTTCACTGTAATGATTACTATGGAAACGTTTATCTATAAATATAAAATTCTTTAAAGCTTAGCCTTTTATCTTTATAGAAAAAGGCCTGTTTATGTCACTTCTAAGCTTCCAGCTTTAATGTAGACATGAGCTGTTCTCATGCCAAACAAGATAACCTTAGTGTTAGAGCTGTGTGAGCTTTGAAACATGGGAATTTGAGCTAAAACTATTATTTTTTTAATACAATATTAATAGCTGAATGGAAAAATATTTTAAAATGCCTTTCTAAGCCCAAAGCTCTAGTTCACTTGCAGTCTTCTTTTCTATAGGTATTATTGTAATGTTTCATGGATGGAATAGCTGCTTTCAGCTTTCAGTCAGTCCTTAAACTGCGTGTGTGTGTACATACGCGGGTGTGTGTGTGTGTGTGTGTGTGTGTGCTTTGTGATGAGGACTGAGGAAGCAGAGCAAAAACGAAGAAGTTACTTATCCATTAACCTTTTTCCTTTGGAATGTTTTTAGATTTTGCTCTTCAAAGCCTATGTAAAAATATGGATTCTAAGTTTAGGTCCACAAAATATATTTTGTGGTGTGGTGTATTTTGGGTTTTTTTTTCTAAATGGCAAAACATGAGACACGATTTTAAGTTGAGATTAAGGGTTTTCTTACTTAAAACTTACAGTGAATATGGTGCATTAAGAAAGATAAGGACTAGTACTTTTTCTTTGTATTTCTATCTAAGAATTTCTAAAAAATATTTTTCCTTTACTTGGACAATTACACTTGAGAAATATCTATATTAACATAGGGGTTTTTTTTCAAACATACACAGTAATACCATAAACACCCACATTTGCAGATACTCTAAAGCTACTCCATTAAAATTATTCTCGAATGAGATGAAATCATGGGGGTTAAGTAATACAGATTTAGGGTCAAAACTTAAAGTGTTACAAAATGTTTGCAGGATTGGGTCCCCACAGACTTTGGAAACAGAATTCATGACATATGAGAGTAAAATCATAGCTGATGATGATCAGAAGGTTAATTTGTTATTCATTGCCAGGGAGCAATTGATAGCAGCAACCTTGCCTACAAGGGCACAATTCATATATATGTATTAAACTTTCTCTTTGTGTAGGTTTTGATTATTAATACTGATGATTTTTTCCTTCCACTTTTGGGTGGAATGAGAAAATGGACAATTAAATGTTTCATTTAAAATTCAGCACTAGCCTGATGAGCTAAAACTAAGAAGTTCAGTTCAAGGATAGAGGGGGCTTTCAGCTACCTTTTGTTCTTCCAATTTTATGGGAGAATTAGGGAGATCCTTGTCATAATTTAGACACTGGGGAGAGTAATTTTTTATGTTAAAATGTCTTTCCTGGATTGTTCTAGGGACTGCAGTCCCATCCATAATTCTTCCTGCACGGAAGTTTGCAAGGGAATCCTGTGTTAGAGGACTACAGAGGCTGCTGGCAGTGAGACATGCTTTGAGTCTCCCTTTGTTCATTTCCCTTGGTTTTTCTCACCAGTGGAATGTTATTAAAGCTCCCTGAAGTTTTAAATGGAAGTGCAGCTGAAGCACAAGCAAACCATCACAGACTTCACTGGACTCTATACACCTCTGCCTGCCCTCACTGTGCTCTTCCAAGTTCACTTACAGTTTCATGCCCTGAGAAGAACAGCACTCAGAGGAGTCAGAGGACACTGTTAATAACTGAACAGATTACCTGGAAATAAAAGATCTAAGAGCCAGCATTAAACCCTTAAATAGGACATGCAGTAAAAGCATAACAATATTACTGTGGCTCACATAGAGCTGAGGGAAAATCCAATAGTAAAGATCTCATATTGGATTCAGAGAGATACTCCCAAATTTAGAAGCTTATTTGAATCCTATCCCAATAATTCAAACTTGTTGGATCTGTAAAATTAGCCTGTAAATCTCACAGGAAAGGCTGTGGGGTATTTCAGCACTTTCATTTGTGCTCCTGGCAGGAGCATGAGTATTAGTATAAAAACATAAAAATGACCATGAAAGTAACTTTTAAAGCAGTAGCAGCTTTTTATTCCCTTTCAAATCCTACAGAAAGGATTAGAGTTGTGGGAAAAGATTTAGCTTAATTTCTATTCAGTCCTAATTGGCTTGCCCAGCCTTGATATATTAAACCATACATTGTTAATGTCTTTATCACGTCTTTATTTCTTGTCCTTTTTCAAGGTTCAGATCATGGTCATCAATCCTCACCAGAAAACAGTCTCCTTTCCTAGAAGGTTGCCTCATAAATGTAGCAGTGATTAAACTGGGAGGACTCAGGATAGGGGCTTACCATGATAACTGGTACTTAGAAAGAGGGGCCTGGATGAAGTTCCCCGAAGTAAAGACAGGAATGCTCCTGAGAGGGACTTGCATCTTTGGCATTCTCCTCAGCCTAACACTGTGCGATATTCTTCTGTTCTACTTCTCACAAGCTCTGCTCACTGCTGTGCTCCAGTAGCACATAACCAGGACCAATGTGGCAAGGTCTTTGGGATGGGAAGTGTTTCATATTGGAAGCCTTTGCTACATCTCACACAATGGGGTAGAGCTCAAGCGGGCAGTGGGGAAATCATAATATTATAAAATGGTTTGGGTTGGAAGGGACCTTAAAGATCATCTTGTTTCAACTCCCTGCCTTGGGCAGTGACTTCCACTAGACCAGGTTGTTCAGAGCCCCATCCAACCTGGCCTTGAACACTTCCAGGGCCGGGGGAATCCACAACTTCTCGGGGTAATTGGTGCCAGTGTCTCACCATCCTTTACACTGAAGAATTTCTTGTGTAAAGAAGAAATCCTTAAATAAAGGATGCATGGGTATGTAGAAGAAACACAGCAGTCAAATCTGCACTTGCTTTCCTTTAGAAAACTGGAGCAGTATAGGAGGCATTTGACATAAAATGCAATGTGGGAAATTCCAATTAAACATAAGAAAATGCTTTTTTTCACTGGGAGGGTGATTGAACATTAGAAGGGGGTTCTGAGAGAGGCTGTCAAGTCTTCAACCTTGGAGATATTCAAAACCCAGCTAGACATGGTCCTGGACAACATGCTGTGGATGATGCTGCCTGAGCAGAGATTAGTGATAGTAACCTCTACTACCTGCAGATACACTGGTGCAGGTGGGATGCCTTCCTCCAGAAGAAGAAGACTGTGCCAGTCCAACAGATTTGGCTTTCACTGGCAGAAATATGTAGTACTGCAAGGCAGTAGTATTGGAAGAGGTAAAATTGCAAGGCAGATCTGCCCTGTTTGGTCACACTGGGATATTCTGGCTTTGCATTCTGAGAAGGTTTGTGTGTTTTCTGTGCACCCTGGAGATGGTCATACCATCTTCCTGGCACGACTGTAAATTTTATGCAGAACAAGGCATACATCTATTACATGCATATCTACACATATATGAATATTAGACCTGAGTGTTTGGTGGAGAAATAGGTCACAGCTCACTCAGTTTAGTCAACACCTTCTTTGCTGGTAGATACTGCTATTACATTGTAACAAGCATCAACCTTCTTGATGTGTGTGAAGCTGGTTTTTAGCCTTTTTAATAAAGTACTCCATAGAAGTGATGATTTATCCAACGAACTAACCCATTGGGGCAGCCAGCTTTAATAGCCAAGAGCTAGAAAATGCTCTCTCTAAATTAAACACATTGTTGTGTTTCTTTGGGTTCTGTTTCCATGTAGTTTGTGATGGAAGTACCTGTTTCCATTTACAAATGGATAAACACAAGAATACATTTACCCTTCCGACTCTGGGAAAAAGCTGGCTAGCAGGCTGACATGGAGGGGCCCAATGTACCTGGAATAATATGAAACACCTTTTTTGTATGTATTAGTTTACATACTGTGTTCAGGAAACAGGGTACAGAAACTTCCTTAAACCTCCAGGAACAATAGCTATTGTTGGTTGTTGATATGGCATGAGCTCATATCCAGGATACCGAGAAAGGAACTCCTGACTACAATAAATAAAATACTTCTTAACTCACGGTGTGAAAGAATGTATTTATTGTTTTTCCAAAGAGAGATGGAGAAATAGGGCTTTAAAAAGAGGGCTTTGCTTGTTAGGACAAAAGCTCTGATTTTTTTTTTTCTCTTAAAAATTCAATTAAGGAATTTCTTATGGAAGAACAAAAAGTTTTATAGTTGGGTCCCCAACAGTCTGCGTTGAAATCTATTTTGAATTTGACTATATTATGAGAAAATGATAAGATTTGTGTGACAGGTCTATAAAGCTATTCCTTCTAACTGGTTTTTTCCTTGCCTTCATCTGTAGTGGGGGTGGGATACTATTCATCACACAGAGCTCAAAGCTCTTGGTCGAAGTTATACAGGAATATGTTTCTCTGGATTTCTACAAAGTTGATTAGGGTAAAGGAGTTTCTTTAATGCTACAGTCTGTCAGTCCTTTAGGAGCACAGCCTGAGTTGTTTGAAAGAGAAATTTGCAGAACCCTGGCTGTTCTATCTCAAACTGACACTTACACTAGATTTAGTGGATACTCATGACTAAATTGTGCACTACAAAAGGAAAGGCCTTGAAGGGAGCCTAATCTTTAAATGGTATGCACCAGTTAAAACACAGGAGTGGGAGTTAGGGGGCTCTGCAGCATTTCTGATACTGTGGCACCAGTCACGTCACTTCTTAGAAGAAAAGGGGAAAGGCTGCTCTCTGTCCTGTGGATCCTCCACCTCCTAGGAGCATTACCTCTTTTCATCCCTTTAATGCTTCCCAAGAGAGCCATCTGGAGTACTTTGGTGAAGTAAAACTTTGTCACATACATCATTTAATTGAAATGTTAACCTCTGCAAAGCTTTGCTCGGATGGGTTTTGGGTTCAGAGGGAGTGCTTGCCTGGCTTGCTGGAGGTCTGGACTGTGTAACTCTGAAGCCAAATCCCCACTCCCCACTTGGGTACTTGGAGCAGACCCTCACTCCTCTGCACTCCCAGTCTTGCCATAAGCACCCAGCTAATGCCTGTGAGGAAAACTCCCTTGGAAAACTGAGTTATCTTTCCTTGTTCCTAAGATAAAAAGGCAATGGACACTCAAAACTACTCTTGTTTTTAAGCATGTCTCCTGCCCTGAAGCCTGCTTTTTAAGTACCCGAATGGCTATTTCAGATGTTCTGTGCATTAATGTTTCTGTACAAGTGTCTTTTAAGGGCAGCTATTAAGTCTTAGGGTGACACTTCCGAAATGAAATGGTAAATTTTTTAAAGATAAGCTTAATCAATACTAACACCCCAATAAATTCCAAGCACCAGTGTTGGGCAGTGGGGTTTTTTTATAATGCTATATATGGTCTGAGGCACCAGTTTGCTGTGGAATTATGTATTGGCTACTGCACTGT
Source organism: Sclerurus mexicanus (assembly GCA_013396755.1). Taxonomy (NCBI): domain Eukaryota; kingdom Metazoa; phylum Chordata; class Aves; order Passeriformes; family Furnariidae; genus Sclerurus; species Sclerurus mexicanus. The sequence continues at coordinate 108,667 of VWZF01002025.1, forward strand.
ATAGGTGTCACAGAAATAAAAACCGAGTGTTACAAACTCCAGTCCAGGTGAGGTGAAAAATCAAGAGTGACCTTTGAAGGGTTATTTTTTCTTGATTTCTATAAGTCACTTGTCCCTGCTAAACTGAACAATTCTTAGAATACTGAAGTCTTTCACTAACTTTTTCAGTAAATAATTCTTGGTTAGAAATAACTCATATATTTCTTTTAAAGTATGTGCACTTTACATGTGCTTCAAAGAGAACATGGCACTCTTTGGTTCCTTGGTTGCAAGGCTTTAAAAATAAACTCAGTGCAATGTTGCAAATGAGATAAGATGCATACTCTGACATTTATTTTTGTTTCTCCAAATTTTAATGAGAAATTTAAATAACTTACTATGAAATATGCCTAGGGAGTGGTAAAGCTGTGCAGTGTGTGACTTCAAGGGAAAAAGGGTCCAGTTTAAGTTGATCTCTACAAACTGGCCAGTATTTGCTCAGCCTGGAGCTGCTGCCACACTTAGGCCTAGCTCTTGACTTTCCAGGTGAAAAGCAAAAAACTTTGGATGATGCTTGTTCTGTGGTTGTGGTTTGTTGTGGTTTTTACAGATAATAAGGTTAAGGGCACAGAGGAAAAGACTGAGGATCAAACGTAAATCCCTGCAGGGTAAAGTTGTGAAAGTGCTTCACAGCTCTTGGGTGCCAAGGCTGTGATCCTGCAGGGACACTGGGCACACGCTCTGCACTCCTTCAAAGCCCTCTGCACACACAGAGTGTCCGACCTCTGCTCTGTTAGTAGCAAGGGGAAATCCCACTCTCAAGAGCAAAATTCAGATTTGTTCCCAAGTGAACCCCAGCCAGCATTCCCCCTGTAAAAATTAACCCCTATATGGTTAAAACCATTTACCAGAGGGACAACATCCTCTCCAAACCTTCCCAAATGTGCTGGTAGACTTGCATAAACCCCATAATCTATCAGAAACAGGGCCACATTCTGAAACCTGAAAGAGAGGCACTTTTAAAAGTAGCTTGGGTTTAAATTGAGTGCTACCATATTTAAAGAATAAGAATAGTTTTCTTCTCTTGGTTAATCAACAGCCCATTCCCTGTGGGAGTTTCTTGTAGAAAATTAGGACCAGGTTGTCTACTAGTGGTTAAAAATGACACCGCTTAGTGCTGAAATGATGAAGACTTTCTATCTACTCTCATACCATTCTTCAACATGATTGCTTGTAATACAATGTTTGTAACTCATATATGATGGTGAGAAAAGTTTGGGAAAAAAAAGCATCTCACTTGACAGACAGAAGTAAATTACATAATCTTTCGGAATGCAGAAACTTTTCTTATATTTTAGAACCCTTTCCTGAGTGTTCATGTTCCAAGGCAGTCAACTGGACAGCTCAGGTAGTGTAAGTCTGAGCAAGGAGCAAGCAGGTTTAGAGCAAATTTTGCAGGACTGTTTTTGTTTCCTTGAAGAACTATAGGGATGTTAGCTTAGCAAGTTGCAGCTTTGACTAGAAGGTTATATATTCTACACTTTCCACTGTATAATCCAGCTACAAAAGCTGCTATAAAGGCGGCCTCTTAAATGTCCAAGGGCAACCTTGCGAAATTAAAATGACAAAACATTCCTTCCTAATGGGTTAAGCCTTGTTTTCATACCTTTTGATGTGTTTGAATCTCCTCTGATTATTTTACAACAAAAAATAAAAGTCGCTGAACCAAAAGTATTGAAAATACTTAATTCTCACATGCCAGCTTTTTCCTGCTGATCTTGATAGTTCTGTATCAATGTTTATAGACATTCTTCTTCTCCCCCCTCTCCTGCTTAGATTCCCACTAAAGAAGCAAGGACTGGAGTTGTTCAAGTACCCAAAAGCTGGTTGCTGTGGGGTGGCACTGAGACCAATAGCTTACAGAACTCATTTTACTTTTTCAGTAAATAGATTAACCACTTCTGTTAATACAAATAGCAACACAATAACTGGGACTAAAAGAGAAGACTCCAGTCACTATCATTCTCCACGGGGAACACTCAACATCTGGGGCTGTGATTCAGTCTCTTCAGTTTTAGGATGAAGGGGTATGAAGTGTATCATGAGAAGTTTTTTCTTTCTTCTGATGTATCAAGCAGTAACTTTTGTTACAAGCATGACACTAGTGATAAATGGTACTTACCCATTATTTGTTTGCAAGTCTTAGGTAATTGTTATCCTCGAGATGTAGCAATTCACACACTGGAAGGGAAAAATATTTTCCTTACCTTCACTCTCACCCTTTATTTATTTTTGTAAGTTTAAATGAGGAGGCTGAAAATCATTTTGCAGTGCTTCTGTAGTAGAAGCAGCAATCTTGACTGTAGTTGAGTTGTGTAAAGCTCAGAGGAAAAAGAAAGATAAGGAAAGAAATAATATAAAGCTAAGTTGTGTTTTGTCTTTCAGGTTCTGGTCCAAAGACAGGGATTAAGGAGTTCTCCCAAAAGAAATGAAAGCAGTCATAAAGGGTGCTGTGATATTAAAGAACACTTGGACAAGTTCTCCAGAGTTCCCAGTTCCCCTTCACCATGCCATCTACACTAGTACCTGCAGAGAAATGGCCACATAGAGCCCTTTATGTTTGTTCTAGTCTATCCTCTGTGATTAGGGGTCATATACCACAGCTGTCATGTGAAGAAGTCAGAACAGTCCTTCTAATTCTTGTTAAAACAACTGCCTTTTATAGATATGTTTTTAGGATATGTGAGAGATAAACTTATTTGTTTTTTCAGAGTTCATTTTGAAAAGTATTCTAAGTGTACCAGAATAGTTAAAACATCCCCTTCTACTCACAAGAGGACAGACCGTTTTTATTTACTTTCTATTTTGGTCAGCTTGTGACTTTTAATACACCTTATCTCTCTATTTGGATGAGCAATTTTTTATGCAAGCATAATTCAGCATTTCAGACTACCTGAAGGCAAATATATCTGTGGTATATTGCAGAATTCAGAGTAGGGTTTGTTTTGCCTTTCTTTCTTTTTTCAAAAATACAAAATAGTTCAGGTCAGGAAGAAACCCTTTGCTCAGTCTGGAGTACTCCAGAATAGTTCAGTTGCTGTAGTTATGAGCTTCAGCCCCTATGAAGACACAGAATGTACAGCAAGAAGACAAGCATCAAAGTAAGATGTGTCTATTATGTAGTTTACAAGAGCATCACCAAGATGGAACTGCAGGGCGCTGCAGAAAGTATTCAGATAATAAGGCAACATATAATCCAAAACTTCTTTGTCACAGTCAATATAGAGAAGGAAATGGGAAATTGATAGTAGAGGGGAGGCCTCTTCCAGCTTGTTCTGTTTCTTTTTAGTGTCAGACATTCAGAGTCATCACCAAAAGTAATTTAGTGACTTCAGTTTCATCAGAGCATTGCAGTTCCTCCACAAAGCTGATGTAGACAATCCAGCAAGCAGAGGTGGATCCACAGAGCTCCTTAGAGGGCAATGAGAGCATTTGAGGCAGCTGCCCTTCTCAAAGTTATCCTACAAAAAAGGCATGGTCTTCCTAGCACTGATCTATCCAGTTTCCTCTAGTACTCTTAGCTTTTAACACTGCAAGCAACTTGGAAAAAATTGTATTTCTGATATATAGAAAACTATATTGCTATGCTATGTGGGCTTTTTTGTTTGTTTGTTTTATGCCAAGCACTTGGAAGCTCTCCAGTATTTGCATTCTTTGCATCCCTCTCTAGTGCTGCTATTCAGAGCAGCTGCATTTCAACCCACTACATTATAACACCTTTTCTCAGAGAACCACCGACTACATTTCAGCAATTAGGTGCACTTCAAACATAGGAGACCATGTCTCCAGTACTAAGAATGACTTTAATTATGGGGCAAAATGCAACAATTTCAAAAGGAAAACCAAGTATCCCTTTCCTCAGCTCCCACCTGTAGTTCTGCACTCATAAGCCACAATAGACATGATCACAGTCTATTAGGAAGCAGCTTTTAAAAATTCCCCTCTAGAATGGGAGAGATCCATATTAAAAATTTTGAATTTAATCATATAGAGGAAGGAGAAAAATCAAGAACTCTTCAAATCCCAGTTGATCACTCAAATTCAGAAGATACTGGCTCTTCTGTACAGCTGAGTTTATTTCTGGTTTTCAGAAAGAAATTGAGATTTGGAATTAATTGAAAATGTTTAAGTTTATCTTGATGAAGAAGCAGATCCTATATTCTGTCTGACCTTAATGTGAGGTTTGGTAAAGAACCTGTCTCCAAGAACCTTGGTGAGATGACAGTCTCCAGAATTCATTTCCATTTCATACAGTAGACGCTTACAAACAAGGGACTAGACAAGAACAGGATGGGCAATAAGTTAGTGAGGTGAGAGGGTGATGTCTGTAGGCAATTTCTGGCAGGCCCAGATGGAGAGCAAATGCACTGCATAAATGTGGGTCATGGCTTAGCTGCAGTGTTGGGCACCCAGGAGGAAGCTGTGCCCACTGCTTCTTTCATTAGTGTTTGTCAAGGGCCACCTTCTCTTAAGTGCAGCTTCCCCACATGGAAGCAAAGACTTTTAGCAGAGACATAAAGCATTAACTCAAAGGCAGAAACTAATGCAGAATATTTCCTTTGCAGTGCTTTGCAGGAGGAGCATGTCAGATCAATGATTTGAAGTCTGGTGACTACTCGAGTCCCTGTAAACGGCTGTGTGTGTTGGGTGTGGGACAAATCCAGCTGTTCAGAGACAGAAAGGAGTTTGAAAAGAATGAAGGATAAAGACTTAATGGGCAGTACCTGGCTTTTTTGCATCCAGCTGGTGGTTTTATCCTTTAAATTAGAACTGGCTCAGGTGGGGCTGCTCCTTTTAGGGTGAGAGGCTGAGTGTGGAAGGAGAGAGATGCTTCCAGCCTGCAGTGATCAGGTCAAAGTAAGGTGAGTGTGAGGAGCAGGAACATGAGGCTGATGCTTGCAGGGCAAAGAGGTTGCTGTAGAGAGCGGGGTGTAAACCCCACAGCCAGGTCTATGGCAGTGGGAATGAGTGGTTCCTAGGCACCAGAGAGGACTGTGCAGTTTGCTGCAAAGCAGAGCCATTAATTTGTTCGAGTTCATGCTTGGATGTGATGACCTACTTGCAAGAATGTAGCTAACAGGGGGAAGACTTGGGTATAAACCTTTTTTATTTCTGTTCTGCTTTGCCTACCCTCTTCTGAGTTGTCTCCACTTAGAACCAGCTAATTAGTTTATAATCTAATTAAATTTGGCTTTTTATTTTAGTTTGGTCATCTTTAGGGAGCTCACTGTAAGGAAAAGCTCTGGGAAGATGTAGTTCAAAGCTCTAACTGATGAAGAATCCCATCAGGCTTTCCCCTGCCTGGTGCAGGGGGTACCCAGCCTGCACAGCTTGCTGTGATTTAACATTTGGGCAATGGTGCAGCCCCAGTCTTGACAGGGGAAAGGAAGGAGGTGAGGGAGGCCGGGAGCTCCAAGCCTGCTGAGCCAGGCAGTGCTTCTGTTTCTCCCCGGAGCGGAGTGGTCTGCAGCTTGCTTTGTTTGTTCTCATGGATGGAAGGGTTTTGTCACAACACTGAAGAATCATAGACTTGCTTTTTCTGATGTGTGATTGTTGTGTCTAATGCTATTATGGAACTACCTATAACCTTCAGGTGGGTTGATACTTATGAAAGAATAACCAAACCCTCTGCAATACACCTGGGCATAGGAGCGCCTGGCTGACACCTTAAGCAATGAAAAGGGGATTTTGGAGAAGCATTTCCTATTAATTCGAGCTGCCAGTTGATCCTGGAATTCCTGTGGATATTATTGGAAATCAGTCATCTAATTATGAAGGGCCTTCAGTGACCCATTTGATTCTCTTACACAATGATTGTTAGAATCACAAGTTTCAAGAGCTTTATTTTTCAGTTCTGCCTCCCTATAAACTTACTGCTGTCCAGCCATCTCTCGGAAGGGACTATTTTATATTAAATAAAGACATTCATGCAGTTATTATTGTTGGGCTTGCTCTTAGTTATTTATTTCTAAAGTAAACTCAAGGTTAGAACTGACTGCAGGCATTAAAATGATGATTTCTTACAATAAGTAGTATCCATGCAAAAATCTCATTTCTATCTGCTTATGAAAAATCTTGGCCTTCAAATTTTATTGTGAAGTTCTTACTAGGTCATCCAATTAACAGATTGACCTATATTTATTTTATTTCTCTTGCTACAGGTTAATTTTGACCTCTGAACTCGGAGAAAGAAAGCACAAAATAATGCTGCATCAGATAAAAGAAACTATTGCAAAATAAGCTGAGAAGCCAAAATGGAATGTCAAAGGTGTCAGGAAAGAAGGCACAGTACATAATTTCTGGTGGTGATATTCATGGCATCTCACAGTAAGTGCATTCAAAACCATTTCTAGCAACTAACAGTTGCTTCTTTTGCATCGGGGGGATTAGCAGTGACTTCAGATTAGAACTTTGCAGTGAAAACATACTAAAATAGGCTGCTTACAAAAGAGCATGGCTCCTACAAATCTTCTTTTCAAGGTTGCATCTTCGCTGCTATGTACTTTGTTTGCATCAATACAGCAATTTGTATTTGCAGCTTGTAGAAATTGAACTTAGCACCTGCTGCCACTTCATTTAAAGAACTGTGTGTTTTGTTGCTGTTTGGCTTTTTTTTTCTTTATTAAAGTAGGTGCAGTTCTTTAGCATATTTCCTGTCTAGTCTCCAGGAATAATGCTCTGGCTCTTAGGCTAATTCCTTACTGAGAGGAATCACCTGCCTTTGCTTAGTCCACAAACAGGACTATTAGGTATGCGGACTGGCTTGCGTTGGAACTGGTTTGGGCACCGCAGGATTTAGAGCTGTAGCCATTCAGAGAGCATTAGCATTTTGAAAGGTTTAACCAACAAAAGCACACTTGTGGCTTGGGGAATACAGATGCTTAGAAAATGTTTAAATTCATGTAATGATTTGGATCTTCAGGACTGCGTGATTCACCCTTGCAACCTTGTCTCCAGACAGTGCCACAGGCTTAACTCACCTGCCAAGAAGTGTGAGCGTTCCTTCGAGTCTGTAAATCGCATCTGTGTGCAACTTTGGTAGCTTTTACAAGGCGTAAAATTACAGTTCGGAGTAACTCCCTTCAGCTACTTTTAAGTCAAGTGAAGTAAGAGTAAATATTTCTCAGCAGGTTGGAATTCCAAATGCCACTTCTTTTTCTGTCTTTGGAGTCTCTTTATATTTTTGTATGCATATATTTCATGCAGGTTCAAGCTGAGATGTTTAGGGGTCAAGGGAAAAGAAGTCTGGAAAAATTACAAATCATTCTTGATAAATATTCACCAAAACAGTAAATTCCATGAAAGCATTGAGGTTTTTTAAAGAAATATGTATACATGAAGTGCTAAATCCATATGGAGAACTTCTTGTGTGATGATAAAATGAGAGAAATTTACATTTACCTTGAGATTTTGCTGGTACTTCTAGTACGTAAAACTTCAATTAAATGTATCCATTGCTGTTTTCCTATGTTGATGAATATGTTTTTTTCTGAGAAGGAAATTATATGCTGATGTGATGGACAGTGCACCATGGTGCAATAAACCTTGTAGGGACTCGTGTCTCTGGAGTAGAGCTCCTGTGTCATTGCTCAGTGTCAAGGGCTGGCTCTGAGAGCCAAGGGGTGGTGGAGAGGGCTCCTGCTGTGCTGGATTTCAAAGGGAACCATACAGAGTACTGTGGATCAATTCTCACCCTGACCAGGAGGAGATGCAGCCTGTTACCTAAAAGGTGCATAGCTTTGGCCCCATAGTGTGGGACTCTGTGCTGTGCTGACCAGTGCTGGAGTGTCAGTACCTCTGTGATGAGTGTACACCTCAGGTACTCGGGTATGGCTGTGCATGTCTGCTTTGGCAAAAGCTTGGGTTTAAGCCTTCTCTACCTTCTGGTCAAGCTGTTTGATGTGTGAAAATCCACACATCCTTTTCTTTCTCCTTTCTTGTGTCAACAGGTTCCGTGCTTCTGATAAACAGTGGTTTGTTGTGGGTTTTCCATTTCTGTGCAACAGATTTTAATAGTGTCCCATTCCATTTATGTCAGTTCTGCAGTGAGTTGGTGCCCTGGGGAGTGCTGCTCTGGTCTGGGTCAGCTCAACTTCAACAACACGTAGGCAAGACTTGCTCCTTCTCTGGTCCACTGGTGTTAGTTCACAGCCCTGAAAACTATGATTAGCAAAAAGGGTGGTTCTTACTTTTTCAGTCTGAATCTACTTTCCAGAAAGGCAGATGGGACATTCTGCTCTGACTCCGTTAGTCAGACCATGAAACTGGGGGTTTGTTTTCCCATTTTTAGTCCCAGAACTGGATCCTTCTTCCAAGGGGCAGGATCAAAGGGTTAAGCCTGGGCTCTCCAGGCTCTGGACAAGCTCTTTTGCAGTGGTTGTTAGCATAACGCAGGTAAGAGACCTGTCAGAACAACTTCAAGTGGATTAGGCTTTTTTCATGTCCTCAGCAAATGCCTTCTCATTTGGAATCAAGATGATCAAGGTCATGAAAGATGATTTTGTTGTTTTTTGTTCACAAGGTGTGCTGGCTTTGCCTCTTCATCCCTGTCTTAAAAGGAATTTTCATTATCTCATTATGCATGCTCTATTCTGGTTCACATTTCAGATTCTGCTTACTTCCTTGCAATTCCTTAGGTTTGTTTTCATTTTTTCTAAAATCCTGTTATCACCTTGTGTTAACTGATTAACACAGAAAAGGGCTGGATGAATAATTCATTGTGTATGATTTAATCAAAGAATTTACGTTTCCTTTTGTTTCATAAAATGTCTGCAAATATATCAAAGCTTTCTTTAGCTATTTGTTTTTGCAAAGTTATTTTGCCAAATAATTGCAATAAATATTCCTTTGTGCTGAAAGTGAAGCAGTCTTTGTACAAGAATTTGATATGGGTGTCTAATGCTATTACAATGCCACTAGAGACGAAGAGGAAACTTGTTCTGGATTGGATTGGCTGAATTTTCTGAGCTCCGCTCCAATAATCTTTGTGCATACCTCACTTGAAGAACCAGAAATGGACAGGACTGTTCTTGAAGTAGGTAGGGAACCAGATTGTGTCCTGTCCAGTTCTGTGCCTGAAGATTTAGGCAGATGAACATGTACTAATTACACTTCAATTTCTATTCTAGAGCTAAAAGGACTAGAAATAAGATGTTACACACCTACCTCCCATATTTGCCTTCTCAAATCCTGATGTTTATCTGAGAGTTGTGTTATTAGGCATGCACCTAAGAATGTGTATGGAGCAGCGCAGACTGGGTCTTCCCCAAAAATATAGTCCTGTTATCTGTTCTGTCCTGTCATAAATCTCTTGCATTCTAACAAAGTTAGAGAAGGAAGTGGCGTTTGTTATTTGCAGTGTTTGGATCACTCTTTGAAATCCACAGACAAGTACTTCAGCTGGTAGAAGTATATTTAAAATGGCAGACGCTTATTTGGTGGAGGAAAGATTTACTAGCTGTGCACAGAAGGCCTGGAATCTGGGGGCAGTGGATGGGCTCTAAGCACTTCTTTCTCTGTAAATGGCTAAACTGATAAGAAAATATTGGTATCTGGTGGTGCCTGCTAGCTGCAGACCAAGGCATCTTTACCAACAATTTCCCACTGTGGATTTCAGGTCTTGCAGGCACTGTTTTTTTTAACTATTTATATTTTTTTCTTTATGTTGCACACACGTGTGTGTGTTTTTCTGTGTCTGTGCATTTTATTTTCTCCATTCCTAAGGAGAGAGAAGGAAGATTTGCCCTCTTAAAATAATGGCAAAGATAGCAAATCAGATGGTAGTGGGGGGAGGAACAGCCTTGAGGAGACTGTTTATGAAGGCTTTCATTCCATCATGTACCTTGGACATAGCTCAAGTGAGGGAGAATCTGCTATGCCAAATCTAAACTTGGCCCTGGCAGAAGCAGATAAGGACCTGTGCCTAGTGCAAGCCATGGGAAGAAGCATATTTGGAGACAGGCACAGCTGATTGAATCAAAGATAGTGATAACCTGTGGATCAGACTATGCATCTTTTTGACAAGCATCAGCTGTTCGTTCCCAGCCTCTGGGTGACTCCTTTATACCAGATGCAGTATTTCAAAAAACAATTGCTAGTGATGTGGATTAGGAGGGGGAAAAAAATGTAAATTGGAAGAGACCCAAGTTCCGACTATGCATGGGTGTCCCATGGGTCAGATGAGAGAGGCTGTTTCCCAGGAATCACAGGCCAGATGATATTTGCAGAAAATGTGGAGGCAAAGGCTATTAGAAATGGAATTGTCTGAATAGGATGAGGCCACATAAGAGGAATTAAAATTTGCTAATGCAGCAGGGTCACCATTAGCAACCATTAGTATCCCCAGTGTGGGTAGCTACCCCTAAACTGATGCTGTTCTGTTTCTGGAGGCATCAACAGATAGAAGATTACAGTGGACAGAGGATCCAAATTTGGTGATCCCTGTAAAACAACAGGTGTGGAGGACAAGTACATTTTTGACTGCAGGAGTTAAATAGGTGGCCACTGTTCACATCCAGCAGGAGCAATCCAGCTGTTTATCTGATCATGGCTGCTGCATAGCTACACACTGTTTCAAGCTGCATGAAGCAAAAGTAAAAGCAAATGGTATTACCTACTGTGCAGTCAGTGGAAAAACTGGATGTCTAGAAAGGAGTTTCAAAGTCATTCACATGGGAAAGAAGACATCCACAGCTTTGGGCAGGTCTTGCCAGAAGCTTCTACCAATTGCAGCTGACAGAAATACACAAGAGTTGCTTTAACAATTTTTTCCAGGAAAAAGGGTCTTTGTAAGATTGTTCTGAAATAAGGGAGTGTTCAGGCAGACAGCTTTCATGTCCTGTTTTTCAGGTACTAGGGTGAGCCCAGGTGTCTACCCTGATTATCAGGTGAGCTTTACAACCTCCCGTGCTGCTGCATCCATGCTGCCAGCAACATCTGCTTAGTAAGTTCAGAGAAAGCCTGAGTATATTCCTGTGCTCCACAAAAGGTATTTACCGAAGTTCAGCAAAGATTTGTTCTTTCTCCCACTCGCTCCCTCCTCCTCAAATTGATATTCATCTATCTGTGACTTTCCCTCCAAGATGACTTCTGAGGAGCGTAAAATCCATGCAAGTTAGTGCAGGGGCAGTGGCAAGAGGCTCCTACAGCCAGCTATAAAGACATATGACAGAGCTGAGCAAGGCAATAGGCAGATAGCCTGGTGGAAGCCTGTCATGGGCCACACAACTAGGGTGAAGAGACAGAGGAAGTATTCTGTAAGCTGCTGGCTGGTGCTTCATGATTGCCGACCCTTGTCCTTGTGTGAGATTTCAACTTGTGTGACGTCTGCTAGAAAGTCAACACAGCAGAGAGGAGGCAGTCTAGGAGGTTCTTGGAGTGTGTGGAAGACAACTTCCTGACACAACTGGTAAATGAACCTACCAGGGGCAGTGCCCCACTGGACCTGCTGTTCATGAGCAGAGAGGGGCTGGTGGGAGTTGAGGTGGTCGGGGACCGCCTTGGGCACAACAACCACAAGATGAGGGAGTTTTCAGTTCTTGGTGAAGTAAGGAAGGGGGCCAACAAAACCTCTACCTTGGGCTTCCAGAGGGTGGACTTTGGCCTGTTCATGACACTGGTACAGAGAGTTCCTTGGGACACTGTCCTTAAAAGCAAAGGGGCCCAGAAAAGCTGGATATACTTTAAGAAGGAAATCTTAAAAGTGCAGGAACAGGCCATCCCTATATGCTGACAAGATGAGCCAGCAGGGAAGAAGACTGGCCTGGAGGAACAGGGAGGTTTTGCTGGAACTCAAGGGAAAAAAGAGGGTTTATGATCTTTGGAAGAAGTGGCAGAAAACTCAGGAAGAGTACAAGGATGTGGTTAGGTCATGTAGAGAGAAAATTAGAAAGGCAAAAGCTCAGCTACAACTCAATCTGGCCACTGTTGTGAAAGACAGTAAGAGGTGTTTTTGTAAGTACATCAAGAACAAAAGGAAGGCCAAGGAGAATCTCCATCCTTTATTGGGTGGGGTAATATTGTCATCAAGGATGAGGAAAAGGCTGAGGTACTTAATGCCTTCTTTGCCTCAGTCTTTTAACATTAAGACTGGTTATCCTCAGGGCAACCAGCCCCTGAGGTGGCAGACAGGGATGGGAAGAAGGGACTCAAGCTGTGCCACATGAGGTTCAGCTTGGACATCAGGAAGACTTTCTTTACTGAAGGGGCGGTTAAACACTACAACAGGTTGCCCAGAGAAGCTGTCAGTGCCCCATCCCTGGAGCTGTTCAAGGCCCGGTTGGATGGGGCTCTGAGCAACCTGGTCTAGTGGAAGGTGTTCCTGCCTACCGCAGGGGGTTGACGTGAGATGATCTTTAAGGTCCCTTCCAACCCAAACCATTCTACGGTTCTAAAAACGTCTAGAATATTTGTTCCTTTTTGGGGGGACATCATAGCTAGTCTGTGAAGTACAAGACCATCTTGCATCTGTGTGTTTCAAGAAGCCAGGAGAGCAAACACTGGGCAGAGCTGAGAAGGGATCCCAGAGGTCTGCATGGAGGAACTGAACAGCCCCAGTATGTTCCTCCAGGTCATAGTGTGAGCCCAGCTGTTGAGAAGGGATTGCTGATACATCCTCAGGACATGACAGTCTTTCACTGAACTAGAGCAAGCTTTAAATGGTGCCCTGTGTACACAACACACACAGAGCAGTGGAGAAACCTGTGCTGGGCTGTGGTTACCCATGTTCACAGGGGCTGCAGTAGTATCTGAAACCTCATAGGTAATGTTTGACACTGGAAATTCATATTTTATCTTTTTGGTTTTAGTTTTGGGGGGGTTTTTGTCTCTAGGAAGGAGAGAAGGGAAACAAAGGAATTATGATCCACATCTGCCAGAACAGAATGGGTAAAATAATTCAAATCAACTCAATGTTTTTTCCTGACAAAAATAAAAAGGGTGGTTTATGTCTTAATTTGCCTCAAAGTGTCTATGGTCAGATTTCACTTTTGGAATTGTGCTGTTTATTATAAACCCGTATGGAGACTTTGAGAATCAAGCTCAACTTCAACAGCAGCCAAACACAACTCCTACAGTAATGGCAGAGACATAAGTCAAGTGAGTTGCCAGACCCACTCAAAAGTCACAAATTCCTTCCCTCTGTGTTTGGTTTGGAAGGACAATAAGCAAGTTGCAAGATGACAAGGATTCAAAATTATATGGGAAGATTAACAGAGGACTTGCTTTTTCTCCCTAGTATTCTCAGCAAATCTTGTACATCTTTTCAAATCTATTAAAAAGGAGAAGAGGAAAGGCTAGTTTTAACATAACACAGTCAGCTGATGGCAGTCATTGCTGTGGGATAACTATGAGTCCTGAATTTTAATGGATTTTAAAAAGAGAAGAGGGCATATTTAAAGGGATGGGAAGATTAAAAGATTTAAAACGGAGCCACAGAGAGTTGCACTCAGCATTGTGAAGATGAAATCTAAGCACAAATTGACAGGAACAGGAAGATGTTTCTTTTTTGGGTGAATCTTTCTATAATTGTCCACAAGGGTTTCCTTGCCCTTTCCTCTGAAGCTTTAAAGCAAGACTGCTGTCAAAGCCAGCAGAAGTAGTACTGCTGTAAAGAATGGCTTAATGCTTGAAAACAGCATTTTGTAATGAGAGCATTGGAAAACAAAAGTTCCCAGCCACGAAGGGTAACTCATGGTAGATGTTGAAAGAGTAAGGTAAAACTTTTACTCTTTATCCAAAGGGTCTACTTAAGGCTTCCATTAGAAGGATTAGGTCTTTTCTTTTCCATAAGAGCTTATTCTCAGCTTGTATGTCTCTCTTCAAGCAACATAAGACTTGAATAGTCCATCTAAGTCAATTAAATCTTTCTGGTGTGGGAGACAAGAGCTTGTGGTTTGTAGGAATAGTTTTCAAACTGGAGCACCTTGACCCAGAATACTTCAAGAAAATGACAAGTGCACTACTCTTTAAGAGGAGGGATTAGCAAGAACCAGGTAAAGACACTTCCCAGAGTGTCGAGTGTTTCATGTCAGAACTATGACAAGGCAAATGAATAGTTATAAACTTCCATTATGTGAGGTTAAGTGTGCCTATACATTTATATTTCCATATACATGTATAAGTACAAGTGAACTGAACTGTAGTTCTGAAGAGGCCAGGCCAAAGAACTTCATGAAGTGCCAGGTACAAAGGCAAATAATACAGATTTTTTTTTTCATTTATTTTCTTAAACATAGGAATAGCTGGTTTGAAACCCATAAGCAGTTTTATGTCCATAAGAGTATTAAGTGAGAAGTTTTGATATGAAATCATTATCTTCCCTCTTCTAAATCCAAATACTAATTGCAACCTTGCTGTGAGCCTACAATATTAAGGCTATCACAGCCATGGCAACTGAAAGCAACATTAAATGGAATACATATCCTCTGCAGAAGATTGCTTTTTTTTGGTTTTATTTTTTTTTTGGTGTGTTTTGTTTTGTTTTTTTTTGGGGTAGTAGGCACACATTTCAGCAGCCGTGATATACAGATCAAAAGATTTTCCAACTCTTCAAACCTCTGAGCTATTTTGCCCCATTTGCTCTCTTATTAGTTAATATTTTGTCTATCTGTATAATAAATTTCAGCACAGGATGGCTTGTTAATCCACAGACACAAATAAAAACACAAATTAAAATTGCAGCATGGATTTTACAATAACCCATTTACATTTCAGGGCTGAGCCTATAATAAAAATTTTTGCATAGTTATAATTGGGCTGATTTTTCTTAAAACCAGGAGATAAGCATCTATGTAAATAGCCTCAAAAAGATACTGTCTTTAAGAAAAGAGCACTTCAAATGAGCTGCTTAAAGTCACCTTCTATTCTTTACATGATAATTGTAATGCAAAATAATAAACAGCACAGGGCATCAAGCACAGCATTTCAAAGACAATATTGTGCCATTTATATAAAGATAATTAGGCATATAAAAACAACCAATATCACTTTACAATCTTCCAATTAAAATAAATTAAAAAAATAGAGAGAGTGGAGGGTGTGTGCAAGGTAAGATTATTGAAATAAGTTTCCATTTGCTTGATTTTCCTGAGGGTATGTGTCCATAATGATCTGCCTGACTCCAAAGCATCTGAGTACACAGTGAAATTAATTGCTGGGGACATTGCAGTGCACCACAGTTCTGTAAGGCATGGGTGACGTTTCAGACATGGATATACTTTACCTCTGTGTTAGTTTTGACTGGAAAAGATGATGCCATGCCTGGATGGTCATGTGGCACAGAGGAAAACTTAAGTTAGCTAAAGAACTTATGGCTTAGATTGCTTATTCTAGTTTTCAGGAAAAAAAAAATCTGTGAGATAAAACACAAGTGTTTTTATGCAGCTATAATTGTATCCATACTAACAAGACCTCTCTGCCAGCTTAATTCCATGCTACTCTGTCAGCAAAAATTTGTATTCTGTAATGTAATATTTATGTATGTTTATGAATGGTTAAGAAAGGGCTAATATAGTCAGACATCATTAGCATGGGCAGAAACATGGGATTGGCTCCTTATGCCTGTCATTTACAGCAATTGTCCTGATGGAACCAGTAATTATCTAGCAATTGATTATTAAAACACCCTTTAGCGAATTATTTATAATGATGCTTTTCATGTAAATTGCACCAAAAATTGTTCAGAGGAGAGCTTTGCATTGATAAATAAATATTTTAATAGAGACTATTGAAAAAGACTTTTCACCAGGTCTCGAAGCATTGCTTTTAATGGTAGAAATGTGCTCAGGTAGTTTATGTATGTAACAAGAAAAATAATGAGTTTGTTTTATCTGAAGGAATGGATCTCTCGTGTCCCACGGCTGTAGTTGCAGAGGGCAGAAGTGGAGGAGGCACCAGCTGGTTGTGGCCTCTCAGCTCTGCATCTTGTGCTTCCCAGTTCAAGCAGACTTTGTCTGAGGAACTCCTGCAACTATAACCCTTTCCCCAGAATAGGATAAATCACGAATTGCTGTAGATTCTGCCCTATAGGCAGCTCCTGTAGTTGTTGGGTGTAAACTATAATGTTGCTTTAGGCCTCCATTTCCCACTTGCAGAGGGAAGAAATATTCCTCTGTGCCTCAGTGGCCATTGTGGGGATGAAGGCACTGAAGATGCTCCTGAAGTGATATGGTAATATTTGTAAAGTCTGTTTGTTGCTGGTGAGATAATCTAAACCAGGAATCTTTGCAGTGCTTAGTGTATCATTAGCCATCAGCAAAAAGCTTAGTTGGAAGTGAAATAGTATCTCAGAGCTTTGGATGGGTTCTTGATTCTGTGATTCTTTATACAGAATGGAATATTCAGTGCTTTTCAGCTCTGCGTGGTCATTTTCTCGTGCCAGTATTTTAAAAAGGATTCTTGTGATGAGTCTGAACTCTGATGGACTCCAGCTGAACAAAAGACTTGATAGTGGCATGAGTTGATCTGAAGAGACATCTCATCCTGCAAACTGTATCTGCTTGGGTGCTTGGACTATCATGGCTACAACTACATCACAACCAATACTCAGAGATCAGCTTGTTTAGGGAGGAGGGGTAGCATTTTAACTAACTCTACAAGGGCTCAGCATAGCACCCAGTTAAGTTACCGCAGGTATTTTGTTGACCGTGCTCAGAACCTTAACATGAGTTTTGTGTAGGTATTTGTTGCTGTTTTCATGCTGGCTCAGTCATTTCTTCCCATGGTAATAGTGTGACACCTGACTTTGTGTCATGGTTGTAGGAGGAAGAGTGAAGGTAACCCTGATAAATTCAAATATGCTTAAAACATTTTGACACAACTTGTAAAAATTAAAAAGCTGATTGCACTTTTAATAGCAATCTTGTCAGTAATATTCAAAGTGATAACTCTCTAGTATTCTAAAAGCACAGATTACCCGAAGTGACTGAAAGAGACTTCAAAGAATCTATAATTAAAATCAGTAATATGTGCTGTACGTTTTAAAATCCTGAACTCTATTTGAGAGATTATTTTCTCTATATAGTACCTAAGAACATATTCAGATATATTGATACCACCATTGTCTTATTTAATGACCATTCCTGCTGGAGACAGGCCTCAGTGTGTGTAAGGCTGAGTGCTGCCTGTGGGACGATATGCCATTGTACCGTCTCAGGAGGCAGGCTGACAAAGGAACGTGTCTCGGACACAATACTGTCCCATTCTGCTTTCTCAGGCCAGAGAAAACATAAAAAAGGTGCAGTTTACTTCCCCCTGCCTGTCTATGGCTCCCCTGGCAAGCATGGCATGAGCAAATTCCTCTTAGTCTCCATTCATGTGCAAAGGCACAAAAGCAGAGAACAATATCTGCATTTTCCACTGTAACCCATACAATATCTGGGTAGGCAGTGTGGCTAGACAGGGATTTGGGGAATTGTTCTCCTGCTCAGGACTGAATGACAAACTGCTCTTGCAAGAGCAGAGTCTGCTGGTGTTGTTATATTGAACTATCACTGACACACCTGGAGCTGCCCATGGAGGAAAGGCACTTTATAACCAGAATTTGTGCCCTTCAGAAGGATTTACGAACCGTTTGTACAACAGTATAAATTTAACAGTGCTGTTAATAAGCTTTGGGTAATTTCACTGTGAGTTATGTATGCAGAAGAACTGAGGATTAAGCTCCCCTTAAAGGTTTTAAGGTTTAGAAAATGGAAAGAAACAAGGGGCTGGCCATTTTCAAGCATCTGAGGACCCCCCTTCTTTTTTCCCATCCTCCATGAACTAAGGTAGACAATACCTTAGCAAGATCTTTAGGTACATCATAGCAAACTTCACCTGGAAACTGGATTAAATACCTCTTGCTTACCTATTCTTTAACTCTTTCTCCCCTTGTCTGACCCTTATTCTATTATTGTTAATTTTGTAGGCACATTTTGTTGTAACTAACATTTTGTGTGGAAATGGGAGCAAGTAAAGGCATCCACTGCTTATTGTCCTCCCCCATTAAATAATGGAATTAGTATATTCTTTGCCTTCCCCATATATTGTTTCATATAGTAGCAGTAGTGAGAAATATATGACTTCTTTCTTGGCAAGCTGACTTTTTAAAAGTTGAATCATACTCGTCATTGTGGAGATGGAACTTTTTTTTTTTAATTATTTGAATAATGCAAATTTTTAGGTTTCAGCATCATCTGTTCTCAGTGAGCTTTTAGAACCCTCCAACTTTGGCTTTGAATATGAAAGGTCTGAAAGCAAAATGGGTTCTCTCTTAGACTGTTATCACTGGGTTGTTTGAAATACAGATTGGACCAGAGACAAAATAGTTTTGTTGGCCTTCTAGCCATTTATTTAGAGAATTAATTCTTCCTTTCTTCTGTGTATTAAGGTCCAGTGCTGGAACCAGCAGGTCTCTTAGAAATAAGGAGTAAAGCTGATTTCTTTCTTTTTTTTTTCCTTTCTTTGTGAGCAATGGGAAGATAATTCCTTATTGCTAGAACTGCTAGCTGGAGGTAGAAGGGAAGACTATGTAAAGAGAGTGGTAAGAAAGAAGATTTGGATTTAAATATTCATGTTTGGGGGGCTATTCAATGATATTAGGAATAAATTACCAGCTAAGGACACACTTGATTGATTCTGTCTGAATTTATTTTATAATATTTTCACATAATTTCATTTATTCTTTCCTTTAACATCCATTAGAGGAAAAGAGAAGAAATATACAGCATATGAAAAGAACACAGGGAAGTTTTTAATATAATGTTAATAATAGTTGATATTTAATTGAGATCGTATCTTTAATCTTTTCTTCTTTTCCCCTGCCAGTGTTTCATCTCTATTCTTATTATCTTGTTTTCAGTACAGAATTATCACCCACTGGTTTTCAATTACAGCGATGCCCATATTGATTCTCCCCTTGATTTTAACTCGAAGCTGAAAAATTACTCACTTAAGCCAATAAAAGTAGATGATGTGGTTAGTTTTGGGTTCCTTTTTTAAAATAATAAACAAATAAAGAAGAAGAATTATAAGCTTATAATGATTCTGAGTTACAGCAAACTCGTATGGAAATGCATTTTAAATCATTAGAGCTCAGAACAGTGTTATAAATTTATATTTATCTCTTCACATTGAAGTAAGTGGTCCCTAAGGACACAAAACCTATGTCTAATTCTAAGCAGCATTTGTCTGTTAGTCCTTGGGCACTGAGACCCCCTGGCAGGTAACAGATTCTGTCTATGCTTCTCTTGGCTTCCAAAAATAGGGTTTCTCTGTGCAAAGTGCCTGTTGGGAATGGTCCATGGTCCATGCTAGCTCCCAGACTGTGGCCAGGAATTGTCTGGGGAGGTGCCAGCTGGCATGGGCCAAAATCATCCCTCTTTTGGATTAACAGTAGAGAGGATCACATTCTCAGACTTGGGGAATTCCCCAGGCACTGCTAAATTTACTAACACAGATGTAGCTGGAGAGAACTGTCCCATCTAGAAGAAGCTACATCACTTCCCCAGTCACTGTTGTGCACACCTGTCTGCTCAACACACAGATAGGCCCACGATGCAGTGACAACAAATTACAAGCTTAAAACCAAGGTTCAGTGCAAGGTTTGACCTTACAGATAAAAAAATGTCAAGAGTTGTCATAGTATGGTTTTGGTGGCCATGTGCAGCTACAAACGAGTCTTTATTGGTGCTTAGAAAGTATAATCCAAATGAATTTGGGAGTAGAAGATGAACAGACTCTTTCCTGAGTGGCAGGCTAAGGGATTTGATTTTGCACCCATTGATGTTAAGGGAAAACCTCTTACTAGCTTCTGTTAGAGCAGAATGAGAGCTGACCATAGGGAAAAATTACTTTGAGCCATCAATCACACACACAGTCCAAAACATAGATAACAAAGGGTCAAATGAAGATCTTTCAGAACCTTTATCTTAAATATCACAAGTAAGTCATCTCAAATACATTTGACAGAATGAGTGGTTTGTAAGGGAATCCACACAGATACCCACATTGAAGTAGGTATGTGTGTAGGTGGGATTTCTCCAGAGAAGGAGGAACGAAGTCTCTCAACTTCAGGAAGATGCTGAATACCTATGGAAGAAAATTGCCTTAACTAACTTCAGCCCCAGTGATCTGGGATGATATTCCCAGCTGCATTCAACCTTCTATGTAGACACACTATGAAGCCAGTTCTTAGTCTGACCAGGAATCACTGAAAAGCCAAATCACATACGTTTCTGTGCTGTTGCTTAGATTGCTACATGTAATATCTCCTTTCCTTTGACTGTGTCCAGTATTCTTGGCCATGTTTTATTGTGACTCTAACTTCTAGACCTAGGACTGCTAATCTGCCATAATACTTAACAAATACTTGAGTAAAGATCCTCAGACACGTTCTTACAGTCTTGAAAACTCCAGAGGGCTCCTCGCCCAAAAGGCCTGTTTTGGAGAGCAAAGCCATTGTGAAACTTTTGGTGCCATCCAGCTCCTAAGCCTCTGTCCTGCCTTAGTCTCTGGTTGTCCTCGCCTTGCTCCAGACACACAGTCCTAGGGGCCCAGGTGTATTTGCCCCATTTCAACATCCATCTGTCATGCTTAGAATCAAATATTTGCTTTAAAGAAAGCAAACTTTTTCCTAGACTTGTCACTGCACACACTTCTTTTTATCTGTCTAATTTCTCCACTTCTTATGCATCATAGCAGCATTCCTCCTCTTTGGAAGTATTCCAGAAATCACCTGTACTTGCTCATTTTTGAAGTGCCAGTATGGCAGTTTGTAATTTGCCGGTCTATTTCTTTGCCAAGAGTAAATTAACTGAGTTGATAGCAGCAGAATTTATAGTTTTATACAGGCTATGTATACATGCTAGGGAAATACTTTAGCGTTAGAATGGGATAAATGAATCATAACTGATTAGAGAGCAATTCCTGCCTAGATAGCAATAGGAAACCAAGGCTTCTCTCTCCCTTCTTTCTGGGAGATCTGCCCTGCAATAAGGTACCTTAAACAGTTACCTGTCTCCTCTCCCTTTTCTTTTGCACTTTTAGAGGGTTTGTGCAACTGCAGAAGACACAATTCTGGAGTGGCTCATCATTACATGACATTGTTTTACTGCCTTTTCTCTTTGGGGCAGTTATGTTGACAAGGGTTTCGGTCTTGCTGGGTGCTCCTGCACATCATACTTATTCTAATTTTTATATTTCATATGCCCATTATTTACATGAATTTTTATTTTTTTTCAAATTATTTTAGGGTTGGACCAGCAGGTCTGTGGCTCTTTCTGAACCTGCATAGAGGCTCTTCTACCACATCCACTCATCTCTGCCTCTATAATACTACGACATTTATTTTAGGCTATAAAACCCTCTATACCATCAAAAACTTGTTGTTGTTTCCTGTGAAACACTTCAAGTGCCAAACACAACCTCAGTGCAGTCTGTGGAAATGGAGCCTCCCAAAGGGGATGCTGAGTGTGCATAAAAGTGGGCTCTGTTTTTGCAAGGCACCTGCAGAACCTCGCTGACATTTTCAGCATAGGAAAATATTTGGCACTGGACAGCTGTTCAGAAACTTCCCCCCTTGTAGGTAGTAGAAAATGCTCCCTTTTTAAAACATATTTATTTAATTCTTTTTGGGCCCATACTATATGAAAGGCTTCATTTCCCCCCCC
>VWZF01002025.1:130380-164186 GCA_013396755.1 Sclerurus mexicanus
CCCCCCCGCCCCTGCCACTGTGAACTTCAGGGAATTTACCTCCTTGGTTCTTCCTATTTCCTCTGTCATTCCTCAGAGTGAACACATCCAGCTCTTCTTTTTAGTCTCTGTCTTTCCCAGCAACCTGAGCTGCAGTATAGTTAATTGCTTTTACTCTTTCTTCCAGGAATTCACCTTAAAAGTCTGACTCCAGCATCTAGTTATTAGTTTTAGCGACCTTTACTAAGAGCACCTTGTTGAATGCTTTATGTGTTTGGATTTAACACCTCCTCCCTTAGTAGTATTGCAAGTTTTTTCTCTCCCAGATTATTCTCTCATAAAATTGATGAGGATGAGATTGTACCTGCAAGCACTGAGGTTTGTCACTTTCTACTTTTCTTCCAGTTGGCTTTTCCAGATCCAACTGGCTTGTGTTTCAGTGTAAAATTACCGACCATTTGCTTGTAAATTCAAATTTTAGCGAAGAGTAAGTTGGTGTTTTAACTATGGCTTATATGAAGAGTTCATAAGAACTACTAGCCCTGTCTGTCACCTTTGTGTCCTGCACATTTTGCTGGCTTTGGCAAACGATGATCCATTGCAGTTGCCAATGCCAGGCAATGTCTTAACTGTGGTGGTAGCTCTGAAGTGTTTAGCTGTATGTTGTATTGTCCAACCCCACTCCTCAGCTTGCTTTCTTTATTCTTTTAAATCCCAATTAAGAGCTTTGTACGGCTTTCTATCCAGGTGTCTTCTTTCAGTACTTGGGATTTTCCATAAAGTCTACTGAATAGATCATATAAATGTTATCTGTGAGAATATGTTGATGATGGCTGGATCTCTTACAAACCTTGCTATTAACTTTGTTCCACATGCTGCAAAGTCTAATAGTTCTGTTATGGGTTTCTTTACTTTGAAGGGCTTTAATTGCCTTTCTGAAGTGATTTGGAGTTTGTAGCTGTCTCATAGCTTAGACCTGGTCACAATAGGCCTTCTTCCCTTTTTCATATCACCCTATTGCAGTTAGAAACAAAAAACAACCCTTATTTTTCAGCTCTGGATTATTTATAGACTCATCTGTTATTTCTCCTGTTTTAAACCTTGTTCTAAGACATGGAATTACAGACGAGTTTGGGTTGGAAGAGATTTTAAAGCTCTTCCAGTTCCAACCCCCCTGCCATGGGCACCTTCCACTAGACCAGGTTGCACAAAACCACATTCAACTTGGCCAAGGACGGGGCATCCACAGCTTCTCTGGGTAACCTGTTTCAGTGCTTCACCATCCTCACAGTCAAAAATTTTTTCCTGATATCTAACCTAAATCATTGTACTGGGTTACAAATGGGAAGGAAGTCCTGGTGAAGTCATGAAGTGTTTTGTGAGGACATGCTCCTTCACTTTATTCTATAAAAAATACAGATAGAATTTATCTAGCTGTTTCTAAGGGAAAATATAGGCTACGTTCCAGAGAGAAACACATGTGAAGGGTTAGACCATGGGTAAGCTAATATGCAATTACTTCAGTGCATCATAATTGGAGAATAAAGTCAGTCACCTTGAGAAAATTTCCCAAAATAATTCAGGATAGTTGTTCTTAAATATGTGTGTGGGAGGAGTGTTGAAAAAAAAATAATGTAAGAACCATACACTCACAAAACTCTAAAAATTTTATTGTCTGTTGTCAAGCACTGTGGACTGAAAGAACAACAAAAAAGTAGGATTCAGTCATAATGTAAAATTGAACTGCAATGTTTCTTTAGTATTAATCAAACCAGGACTCAAAACATCTGCAAGTGGTGAGCAGTGCAGTGCAGTGCACACACCAGCACCAGTTTCAACCTACCATCCTCAGGAAAAGAACAAATAACTAGATCATGATAGATGGTTTTTACAGGGTTTGGGCATTTGTCTAGAAAACACAAATTGGAAATCAAATCTGAAGTGAAACCGATACAATCACGAGATAAAATGAAATTTCCTTTTAAAGAGGGAGCTGGAAAATGGACACACAAAGGGGTTATTTATAAAGTTCCTCCCCATTGACTATATTAGGGGTAGGCTGTGGTTTAAATAAGTGAGATAAACTGCTATAAATATCAATCCCTTGCTCCTCAAATGTTTAAATTATTAGAACTTTTTTAAAAAAAACTGGCCTTTTCTTGTTTTTGATTAAAAAACAAAAAAACCTCTTCCTTTAAATCGGGGCAAGGCAGAGCACGTGGGAGCAAGATTTACAGAATAAAAGTTTCTTTTAATTTATTAAAGATTCCTGGCAGGTAAAACTTGTTTAAAGGAAACACATTTTATTTTTTGTCCATGATCTTCTAAATTCCCATCTGTACTCAGACAGTTCTATTTACACTGTTACATTCTTCAGGAGCAAAAATTCTCTGATGTAAAATGCTGAAGGATTGTGCACGAGCATTGCTGAAAAATGTCCGTGTGCAGAGTGTTTCTTGCAAATGTCAGTGGTGTTCACCACGACATCCTCGTGTAACCAAACTCCCAGGGTACCACATGTACCGATGGGAGAAGCTGTGGCAGCCATGGCTAAGGAGACAGGACTCTTTTCAGTAAGTTGTAACAGGTCTTGTTTTTAATTCAGAAGGTCCTCAGCTTGTTCCCTGATCTGTCAAGCTCATGGTAGCTAAGAGAACTGTACTGAAGATATTTTATATCTGGATAAGTATACCAAAAATGAAGCAAGCAAGGAGGGCAGCTGATGGCAACAGAGATGTCCACTAAGTGCAATCAATAGTTATTTGAAATTGCTTAAGTGGCTTAAAAAATTCTCAAACCAAACCCAAGCCTTACCTCCCACCCTTCCATTTGCTGGCACTTTTATACTTAAAAACCCTCACAGATGTCTTGTCTAGATCCTGTGAAAGTTCAAACAATTTTGGATTTGCCAGGTTTAAACCTACATTTACTGCTCATTCATCTTGGACCTAACAAACCTTTTCCGACCATGATCTTTGCCATGACCTGAATTTTGCAGCATATCTGGTGTTGACTTCAATGCTGTAGTAGAGTTTCTCTCTTCCAAGTCTCTAATTGCTTTCACAGGCCAACAAATCTAGGTGCCATTTAGTATCCAAAGTCCAAAGGAACAAATTATTTTGAAATGTCAATAAAAGAACTGTAAACGTATATAACTTTTCCAGGCATGGATTTTGACTGTTTGCATGGTACAAAATGCAGGTTGTCAAGATTTCAAACTCTGTGTATTGTCAGAATTTCTGTGTTACAATTTCTGAAATACCAGAAGGTAAGAAGCTGTCACTGTTTATAGTACCTGCAGAGCTTAAGACAGTGACTTTGCCATCCCTTGCTGGGAATTGTCAGCATATGCTGAGATGTGACCTTCCAGAACCCTTAGTAGATTAACAAATGGGGTTTTCTTTGTGGAAAATTTATGCCAGTGTAGGGAATCCCCGGACTTCAAATATATAAAATAGGGTGTCTACTAATAAATGAAGGGTTAAAACAGGTGTGTGAAAATTTGGTAGTGAAGAGTGGACAACACAATGGTGTTTTGTAGGAAGCATCAAAATACCTGCAATATGAAGCTGGATGCATTCCAAAGCAAATGGAGGAATCACACAGCTGATGGGTGTTTCTGCAAAGCTTTCTGTGTAGACATAGAGGAATGATGTACATAAGGGTTCACAATCACAAGCCTAGGAAATTTCTACAATAAATTCACAGCCAGGCAACAAAGGAGAGCCATGATACATCACTGCCTTGTTGTCCTTGAGTCGAGTTAGGTATTTGCTTGTTTACAAGCACTGACAAGAAACTGCGTGGTGTCTGACTCCTATTTGGGTGACTGGGAAACAGATCCCTCACATCCAACAGCAGCCACTCTCATTGAGAGCTCATTTGCCTGGCATGGAATTCCAGAGACTGTAATTACAGATAATGTAACTCAATTTTCCTGTCAGGAATCTGCTATTTGTAGTACCAGCAGAACCAAAGTGTGTCACATCCCTGCCACACTCCAGCCAAAGCAGAAGCAGCTGTCAGGGTTGCCAAGCATACTGGGGTAAGAGGGATGCAGAGAAGGTATTTTTGTACATTATTTGGTGATCAGCAAGCCTGTAGTACCATCCTGTGCCACACCACACACGGATACTGTGGTGCACAAATGCTGCAACTCAGTCGAGGTAGAAAAGCACTCCATCTGCTGTGGCCTAATTTATAAAATAAGACTGTAGAACTAAAACCAAATAGCCCTCCTCCAGTGAAAAGCTTTGCTGTGCTCAGTATGGTGTGTCCCACACAGCAGCAGCAGAAGAGGATTTACTTGAATAAGGGTGGACGTAATTTATAGGCAGTCTTGCTTTCAGAATCAAAGCTACACACAAACTCAAACCCAAGGCTGTTACATTTAAGGATATTATATTTGTTCTAATTTCTGCATTTACCAAACTAGGCTTTTGGCTATTTCCTCCATTTGCACTAAAATATCCCCTTCTTGCCACTAGGGTCCCCAAGAAAAGGTATAGTATGAAATTCTGGGGAGGTCCTGAACTTTCAATGCCTGGGACAAAATGCTGAAGCTTAGAAGTAAAATGTCACCATTCAAGCAAGTGGAAATGACAATAAGATTTCTGTTTTAAAAGCTAGCATCAAGACACCTGCTGTTAGTGAATATCAGGTACCAAAGATTTTTTCACCAAATGAAGGTCACCCTTTCTCTTTGGCTGACTCTTTGTATTTGTAAAAGTAAAATCGACTTGACTGGCTTTCCCACCCCTCTATGCATTAAGGAATTTAATTTATATGAGGAAATGAAGGACATTTCCTCAATTTCCAGAAATCCAATGGCTATTTGTGACTCCCTTTTAAATTGATTCTGGTTAGAATAACAGGTCGGTGAATCTACCTTTAACTATCCCTCGTGCTTAGGTTCTTTAACACAGAGGCATCTTTGCCTGCAGTCACCTGGAAAGAGAATCTCCGCTTTCCTATTCCTGTCTTATGTCTTACCCAGTGATTTTATTCTGAATGAAGATTAAAGTCAACTTAGAGGAACATGGCAGTTATGTGTCAAGGCATGCAGATGCAGTGGCTCTGAAACAGCACTTACAATGCTGTGACAGGCACCTTGTAATTTCTAGAGCTGTCACAGTTCATTTGATATCAGTCATATGCCACATACAGAAAGAAGCAGCGCCCAGGATGTAAAATTGTTGCATGCTGAGGGGTGTGGAAACTGGGACAGATTAGAGTCAGAGAATTTGAACAGTTCACATTGTAAGGACTTCTAAGAGTTGTTTAATCTGACCTCTTGCTCAGTACAAGGCTATCTTGAGCAATATTTCAGGGCTGTATTTACATTTTGAAAAGATTGTCCTGCAGCTCCTCTGCACTTTTTCCAGTTCTGCATCACTCTCAGAAGGAAGATTTTTCTTTTTCATTTAGTCTAGCTAGAGTTTCCTTTGCTGCAACTTGTTTTTCATTGCTACTGGTTCTTTTTTTGGTGCGTTCCTGGGACAAGTCTGGCTCAGTCTTTATAAGCTCTCTGCAGGACCCCCTCAAAGCCATCTCTTCTCCAGGCTGCACCAGCCTGGCTCTCTCACCATCTCCTCACTGGACAGGTGCTCCAGACCCTGGCTGTCATGGTAGCTCTCTGCTGATTCTTTCCTGTTTGCTGGTATCCAAAACCAGTCTCACAAACACCAGGCACAGGGGAATGACCAGCTCCTTTGACCTGCTGTCTGCAGCCTTGCTAATGCAGCTCATGATGCAGTTTACCTGTGTTGGCAATTGATTCACTTTGCCCTCCTACCGGGCTGTGAAACCTATGAGGGCAATACGGATTGATACCAGGTTTGTGGAGCCAAGGAGGTTCTTATGGGAAAACTGTAAGTAACATAGCTCTTCCAGCAAATTGACCATTCTGGAAGACTTTGAGGATAAAAAAGGAAGAAAGGGGAAGTGATTTAAAGAGAAAAAAATGAGTGAGGACCAACAAGAGCTCTTAGGGCAAACACACAAAAAAAGGTTTACAAACAACAGCCTCTTGTTTCCAAATAGATCCAAACAGGGATCTGAATGCTACTAGAGATTTATAAGAGCTCTGTATTTTGGGTTTGCAAAAACATCTGCAGATTTTGTTTGAATTTGTTTGGGTTTTTTTTCAATTTATTTTATTATTTCCTGCCTCAAACCCACATATGACTTGTCCGTAATGAGGGATTTATATTCCTAATCATTGAGTACAAAAAATTAATCTTCACAAACTATATATCAAGTCTGCAGTAATGCTTTGACCACTGGCCATGCACAATAATTGTCTAGGATAACTAATTGCCCAGCAAACCCAACAGCTCAGAGCCTGGAAAACTGGTGCACCACTGCTCAAAGCTGTAGTCTCCTCCTTAAATCAGGAGAACAGGGATTGCAGCATTTACTAGCTAGACACACTAAAGCTATTCCTCCAGCTAAGAGAACACTCCTATATATATATGTAAATTTGTTTTTGGATGATGGTGTTTACCTCCTGTAAAAAGCTTTACATTCTCCAAGAAGACACCGTAAGTAGAGATATATAAAAAGATTAAATGAAAAGGCACAGTGACATCATACTATAAAACTTGAATATCATTGTATTATTTTTAATTATAATTTTATGTTTATAATTATTTTTATAATTATATTTATAATTATTTAAATTACATTTTAATTATTTTTAAATTTTCCTCTTTAGTAATGGCTGCCTCTATCTTACAGTATTTATGTCTTGGAATAAATGGCATAAATAAAATAATTAGGTAAGATATAAGTAGACATACTTCATACTTCCGTTTATGAGTGTAAAAACCAGTAGGGCTTAGTTAAGAATATGTTCATATTTTTAGGTTTGTGTGTCCCTTGGAATAAAATATTGGCATTGAGAATAAACATGTTGAGAATATATAGCAGCATTGAATCAAAAAAACTTTCTAATGGAATGAAGTAGGCAAAATTTTGCAATCGTTAGTCACACCTGCTAATCTTTAAAAACTGAAATTGTGAGTGCATTGCAGTGACAATGTATTTATTTTTAAAAACAGTCTTTCTGGAGTAGCTCACTTTGTAGTGTGATGCTGCTTGGAGCCTTTGCCAGACTTACTTCCCTAGATGTTGTGAAAATGCAATTGGAAGATGGCACTTTACCCAGCACACCACATCTGAATTTGTCAGCAGTTGTCCCCGGATGCACCTGCAAGACCTCACACTAGAAAATAAAAAGTGAGTGATTCTCACTCTGCCTTTGAGATTGGGTGAATGAAACAAAAAAAAACCTGTCCACCAAAACAGTGCAGGCTGTTCTAAATCCTGCTGCTGTGCAGTGGGAGCAAGGGTTCAACCAAACCCCACAGGGAGGGGATTCTGCCCCTTTGCTCTGCGCTGGTGAGACTCCACCTGCAGAGCTGCATCCAGCTCTCGGGGCCCAGCACAGGAAGGACATGGACCTGTTGGAGTGGGTTCAGAGAAGGCCACTAAGCTGACGGAGAACTTCTCTTGTGAGGAAAGGCTGAGAGAACTGGGATTGCTCAGCCTGGAAAAGAGAAAGTTTTGGGGTAACCTAATTACAGCCTTCCAGCTCCAGGAGGGAGCCCACAAGAAAGATGGAGTGAGACTATTTACAAGGGCATGGAGTGACAGAACAAGGGGGAATGGCTTCAAAGTGACAGAGAGTAGGTTTAGATTAGATACTAAGATAAAATTCTTTCCTGTGAGATTGGTCAGACACTGGAACAGGTTTGCCCGAGAAGCTGCGGATGCCCCATCCCTGGAGGTGTTCAAGGCTAGGTTGGATGGGGCTCTGAGGTCTGGTCTAGGGGAAGGTGTCCCTGCCCATGGCATGGGGTTTGGAACAAGATGATCTTTAAGGTCTCTTCCAACCCAAGACATTCTGTGTGACACACATGAGGAGAGGTTGGTGCCACACAGAGCCAGGTGCAGCAGCACTGACGTGGTGTTACACCAGCCTCTTCCCCTGGCTCTCTGTGTCCAGTCAGGAATCTGTGTTCCAGGGTCACTGGTCTTGTGTGGATGTTCCCAGCACATGTCAAAAGATGGCTGCACACATTTCACAACTTTTTAAAGCAGGGATATCGTTGCACGTGAAATGCAGTTTGTACCTCAGATTAACAGCCTGAATTAGCAGAGGGAGACAGGAAAAGCCAGAAGGACAGTTCTCTCTGTTTTGTCACAACTTCTATTTACGTGAGGAAAATGTTAGCATTCTTTATGTCCTCGGGGTACCCACCAGTGCCCCAGTTCCAGCATTTGCTGTATCGCTCCTAAGGGAAACCCTTGAAGCCATATGGTTTGCTTGCTGTTCCTGCATTTGTGTGCCTAAGGAGTTATTGGTGGTAGTGGTCCCTATTCTTTCTGCTACTTCACTCCATGTCTCATTTGCTTTTTATGATTTTTCCAAATGGAAAAGTGGCTTTGCACTCTCCAGTTTCCCTCTAGCTCAACCTTAGCAGCATGTAAATACAATTTTACCAGCATATGTGTTCCTTTTCCCATATGAGAGCAACCAGGGGGATACAACTTTTCTTTGTAGTGATGGTATTGGAAAAATCAAGCTTAGTAATCTTTTAGGTATTGATCTTCTCTTAAGTAAGTTGATGGACTAGATTTTGCTTCCATTATATTCATACTTATCTCTCCAGACCTTTTTCTCCGTAACTCTAACCCCATGGGGAGAGAAATCTGTTGCTGTGTTTTAGAGAGGCCAAAATCAAAGAGGCTGGTTGCTTTAGGAGTGTGCCTGCATGTGTGCAGCACGAGAGAGCTGGCCAATAATTTCTGAAGAGACTGTTAGAGGAAAGGCCTTTTGATGGTGTAGGGTGAAAGTGAATATATAGTTTTATATTTTTATTATATATATCACTACATAATACATGGTGAATACAGTGTAAGTGAAAGAGACTACACTATGATATATGAAAACCCGCCCGTGAGTGTGATCCCCACTGTGTTTGCAAGGATGTGTTTATCTCAAGTGACAAAGATTTAAAGGGTGTACAACAGTCAGCTAAATTTTATCATGTTATCCAAGCTTGCTGGTTCTTCTGCTTAGACACAATGGATGAAGAAATTCCACTTACATGTCTGTGAACTAGTGGTAAGTTTATTTTGTCATACATGAGATTTGGTGCAATGGTTGCTTGACATTTAGACTCTGCAGGCATGGTCAGTGGAAAAATTACATGGAATGCACTGTCAGCAACAATTTTTCGTATCTCCCTGTAAAAGAATTACGTACAAATGCCACAGTAAGTACTACATGATGTCAAGGTCAGTACTGCCTGCTAGAACTGCAGTTCTGCCCTCCAGGATGCAATGGCTTTTATTCAAAGCATGGCATGTTCAGCAGAAGAACAGGAATTCACGGGATGATTGCAGGACAGAGTATTGTCCAAAGTGTTAGTCAACAGCTCTTGAAACCAGAGCTTGCAAAAGGAGCTGGCAGAGTACCCACAGGAGTCTACTTCAGCCTGAACCACTGAACTAGTTCATGTTTGTTCCAAACAATTCAGTCCATGACAAGAGCTTAAAAGAACTGTGTGAAGACTAACAATTACACTGAGCCAGAGGAGTTAGCACTTTTAGAGGGATTAAAAAGAATAAACTGATTTGTGTAGCCAGAGATTTGACCACGTGTCTCTTAAGGAGAAGGTATTGGTCCCTGTATGGTGTCTTTGCAGCCAAGAGCAGAATGGTAATTTAAACTGTAAAAGAAAAAAAAGAAAAGAAAGAAAGTTGCATTCATTTTCTGTTATGCATTATTTTGGACCTTTACATCTGAAATCTGCTTTTCTATGAATATATTTTTCTTCAGTTCAGACTTTAACATTTTAGTGTTCATTAACAGTAAAAGAGTTTAACATTCAACTTTTCTGTTTTTCTATTTAACTTTACTTAAGTCATTAGGGAAAAAAAGATACAGAGGTAAACAGAGATTCTGCAGACATGAACAAAGTTAGTGCATCTGTTCTTGAATCCCTTTCCTAGGAGATGTAATGGATACTAAGGCACCATATCCAGTATTTCAAGGACTTCACCACATTATACAGCATATCTGAAAAATGGCTGTGTCATTATTTACATTGTACAGAACAAAGGAGTATTCAGAAAATGTCATGGATGATTAAAGCAGGAAAAAATGGATTCCATTCCCCATACTGACACTAATTTTCCCTGTGTCCTCATACGAGTTTCATCCTGCAAGCTGCTCAGTGCATGTTTTCTGGATGACTCAACTCACTTCAATGACAGCACTCTAATACATACAAGTAGTACATATTCAAGATATGCAAGTGTCTTCAGAAAGATAGAAGGCCTTCAGTTTTGCACGCCTCATTTCCCACTTCCTCAACATCAGGAGGATATATTTATTAATTATGTGGGACTGTGAGGACATATTATTGTTTGAGATGTCAAAGCAAAGCTTATAGCAAATGAGATAGAGACAACAAATATCAGTACCCTCAGTACCCAAAGTATAAGTGTAGCTGAAATGAAAATCTACCCTTTTCAGGGTTATAATATATCCACTATTGTAGAATTTTACTTGAGAATTTCATCATCAAATGATTTTAAGCTCTGAAACAAAAGAGTGCTTTAAATAAGACTTCCTGCTAGAAGAAAAAGGGCATCAGAAGAAAAAATATTTATATAACTTGAGATTACAGGCTTTTAAGGTATTTAATTCAGCATTTGTCTAAAATGTAGCCCATCTTTAAGTGTATCTGCAGATAAAAATAATGATTTGGTGTGACACTTCGTTGTCATTCAAAATTCTTATTCTGATTTGATTTTCAGTGTTTGTTAGGTGGGCACACAACTGTGATGGTTATAGCTCACTCTGACAGAGACATTCCTTGTCACAGAAAGTAGGTACAAGCTGAATGTAAAGCAAAGATCAGGTTCATTCCCCTTTATTCCTTTAAAGGAAGTTTAGTCTTTTAAGTGTTACAGTGTTTGGGTGTTTGTTTGTTTGCTTGTTCTTTTTCAGTAGTTTATCATTTCTTTGAGGTGTCAGCCTCACAATCCATGTATTTGTTAATTTACCACAAAAAAGAAAACTAAATGCTCAAGCAATTGAGATAAATCTTATCCATATACTAAAAAGTAAAATACCTATTTGTAAATGTGAAAAAGAGGATTTCTTTTCTTTGCAGTAGTATTTGTGATACCTCTTGAGTTCCAGAATGAAATTCCTACATTTACCTCATGCTATCCAGAAGAGAACTCTTGGACAGGTGCAATTTGGTCACTTGGGCCCACCACCAACTTTTCATTGAAATTGGTGTGAATTAATGCCTACGTGCTTTGGGGCCTTACCAAGTCTAGATGACTAACCCAAGTGCAAGAATGCCTGTATCTTGCTACTGCTTTAACCCTCTTGCTCTCAGAAAATGTGATATTTAGACCTATTTTACTGTGAAAAGTGATGTCCACCAGTCACCTCGTGGTCAGATATGTGCTGACACACAGTGTCATCAGCAGTTTGGGATTCAAAAAATCTTTTCAAAATAGTTTTGTCTCTGAAGTATTAGGATGGTCTCATCTGTCTCTGCCTTAATTTCAGGAAGAAATGAAGGAAGACACTAGGAGATACCTGCTGAAGGCTATTTAATTCATCACTAGGAGTCCGCTGCTAGAGGCAGCTCCTTTTCTGGCCTTCAGGTTGTGTTAATTTTAGATCAGATTTCACCAAACAGAAGGTGGGAGGTGTACCAAATTTGGAGAAAGGTCAGAGCCCTGTTGCTGGAGCACTCCACCCGCTTCAGGAAGCACTGCCAGTGTCTGGTGCCAGTCTATGGCAGGAAAACAAAGGCTTGAGCAACCCCCTTTCTGTTTTTCCTGAGGCACTGAAACTTCTCCCCAAAGGTGTGATTCTCTTCCACTTGGCTTCCTTTATTTTATAATGAAGTAGAATACAAGAATAAAAAAATCTTGAGTTTATCATAGAATGGTTTGGGTTGGAAGGGACATTAACAATCATCTAGTTCCAACTCCCCTGCCATGGAGAGGGATGCCACCCACTACATCAGGTTGCTCAGGGCTACATCCAACCTGGCCTTCAACACTTCCACATGCTACTTAATATATTGTGGTTAAGATTATTCCCTGTTATTGGACACTTTGAAGGGCTCAGAAATGAGTGCTGCATCAGGGTGAACTCCATTCTCCACTCGAAGGTTTTGGGAAGTGTCTTCCTTCTTAGTACCTCATGGCAGTTTTCAAAATAATCTTGTTTGCATAACCTTTAGCTATACCATTAAAATGCACCCAAAAATCCTAGACCTTTTGAAAAAAATTGGCTTTATTTACAGGATTGACTTTTCTTTACCTTATCAACCCCAAATGGGTCCCTCATACATGTTTATTGCTCCTGGCCATGCACAAAATCTACAAAAACAAATGGAAAAAGGCAGAATCCCTACCATTTTTATGTACACAGGCTTGGGGTCTGGCACTTGCTCATTTGCACAGTTACCTGTCTGAAGGCAGGCAGGTTTTTGGGTGAGATAAAATGAACAACCTGGCAGTTGTACTACTGTGTTGTGCAGCAGCTCCAAATTCTGTTGTTATATATGTAGAACCTCCTTATAGATAGGCTAATTGGTCCTGACAGCAGAGCTACGGGTTAAGGGGTAAGTAGGTCAGTTCTGTGGAGGTGGACTCTGTTTTGGGGAAAAGGAGAAGTAGAATTAGTCATGGATACCTCTTCTTCAGCATACAGCTCATAGAGATTAAATGCTCTGTGTTACAGCTATAGATAGGGTGGGATTTGAGGCATGTTACAGTGTAGAGCCTGCAGCAGCTGCTGTCATTTTTAGTGGCAATTCCAGAGCAAACCAAATTCAAAAACCCTTATGGTAAGGGTTTTTTTATGAATTTCATCCCTTTGAAATTATGGGTTGCATAGATAAGACAATGGGTGAAAGGAATGTATCTGAACATATATATATATATATATATATGAAATGCATGCGCTGAGTAAAACACATCTTACAAATGCAATATAGGTAAATAATATAATATAGATTATATAATTATATATAATGGAACATAGGAAAAAAATGTGCTTTGCTTAAAGGATGTGGAAAATTGGTGGTAGAGCTGGAAACTGGACAACTCATGTTAGTCAGAAGATCATTCAGCAAAAAGCTGAAGAAAGGTTTATTCCTATATTAACTTTCATTTTTTTAGATGGCATTGCCCTTCTAAAGATATCCCTTCAAAAGATGGACCTTTTAAGAATGTCTGCAGATCTGGACTCCCTCAGATTAACTGGGGGCACACATTTCAAAGGGAAGTAGTGTTCATGGGGAAATCTCTGCCAGCCGCCCAGATCTCAGTTGCAGAAGTAAAGGATAAGTAGAAAAGGAGTTTAAATTTCCTCAAGCTGCCTTCTGTTGTGCTTCAGCTTTGATCTGCCAGGATTACCTTGAGAGGTGGGAAAAGTAGTTAATTTTCCACTTTCACTTGACACTTCCCCTTTCTCTAGGGGCTGCTGAGTTAGTGCCCGCTGCCTACATAAGTGAGCTGAATGCAATACCAGAACTTGCACTTTCTTGGCATTGACTGTCTTCACAGACTGTCAGATAAGGGAGACATTCAATGGTTTTCATGGGTTTCAGTGTAGCTGCCAGACAACTACAACCAGCGAGGTGGACTTTCTACTCTGGTCAGCCCATGATGCCACCGTCTTTACCTTGTCTTTTCCTATGTTCCCTCTGTGGTCCCACAGGGACTTAGTCCCCAGAGAACACCCTTTAAATATTCTTATACTTACTTCTTTATCTTTCTCCAACTGTAGATTAAAACCATTCTTTGTGTTGATGCCTACAAAAAGACTTGACTGTGTTTAGGTGAATTCTGTTATGTTTATTAAGTTAAATATGTTGTCTTCCTTTATTCCTTCATCTTTTGTCTTTGGAGTTATATTTAGGCTTTTGTTTTATTAATAATTAGATGCCATCCTTTTGTTCTGCTCTTATCACACCTCAAACAATGGATTTTTAGCCATGGCCAAAGCTTCTGACTTCTTCAGCAATACAAATATTTGGCAACAGTACAGTGTGTGTTTGTTTTTAAACAACCACCACATGAAAGCTCTCATGTCCTTGCACTGTTGTCAGCTGTTACAAAGGACAGAATAGCAGATGGCAAAATGGATGAGGAAAAAATGACTAACTGTGACTTGAGCTGCACTGGGAGTAAGAGGGATCAGAAATAAGGCTCTCCTCGCCTCCAGGTTCCATCTTTTATCAAACTTTGGCCGCTGGTACCCTGGTTGTGTGTGTACTTCACACCAGATGAGGCTGGTCCTTGTGCTGTGGCTGTCCTGGAAGTAGAGGGGTGGTAGAGCGTGATGGCCAAGGTTCATTGTCCCCTGGCACCTCACTCTTAGAGATGCCTTGTTCTAAGGTATAATCCATAACCACAGTGCAGGGCAGTGCACCATGTGCTGGTATTGTACACCATGTATCCATAGGTCCTCATATAGTTCAGATATACCTTGCAGACTCTGACCCACACAGTGAGAACAACAAAACCTGAGATAGAGGGGTTTGTTCTCTCTGTGGTAGAAAGCAGAGACCTCTGTCCTGTAAACAACTCTGATCGAAACTATTTCGCTGGTTCCAACTATCCTTGAACTGATCAAGGTACTGATCAAGTGGTAACGTCTGGGGCTTCCAATATGGCATATCTCTCATGGTAATAGATGTTCAGGCCAGGGACAATTTTAAATCAAGTATGCAAAAAGCCTTTTATAGCTTCTTCACTGGGCCAGGCCTGCCACTGTTGTCTGTGCTTGGGGTAAGCTTCATCTGGCCTTCTCAGCTCTGCTCCCAACACATAAAGGGCAAATAAAATAGCATCATGGCAATTGCTAACAAATGAGTCAGTTCCTGTTAATGATGAGACCCCTATGAGTCAGATCATTAGTGCGATTTCCATTGCTCTTTCTGTTGTTGGGGTTTTTGTTTGTTTGTTTAAAGATATTTTTAAGACACTTTACAACTGTTTTAAAACCCCTTTTCTAAGGAAATAGGTCTTACAAAGTGATTGATCTCTGTTTTCCATCCTTTCCCAGGATCTTTTGTGCTCATCAACAAGAAAGATAGCATTTTCAAAGTTGTTAAGTCCCTGGAATCTTCATGAAAACAGCTGGCTGGATAGAAGAAAAAGCCCCTGTTAGTGTTGTGGTGATTGTGGTGAGAGAGATGCCACAAAGGCAACTCAGTCTATTAGTCACCAGAGAATCCACACCTCTAGATGGCAGGAAAAGCTTCAGAGCTTGCATGTTATATTAGACCTCAAACAGAGCCACATCTATTAGAAACAAAAAATAATCATCACTGCTGCTTCCAAGAAAACTGATTTTTAATTGTATAAAATCCATCCTGTAAAAGAAGCATCTGTATCTTGCTCTGCAGGTTCATATGCTTCCCTCTCTCCATACACATTAAGATTTAAGGTACTCATCAGTGGGAAATATGTATAATCTCCCAGAGGACTGCAGTCTCTCTTTCAGTACTAACATATTAAACTAGACTTCTTAAACATTCATATTAATTAGTCTGTGAGGAACCATTATCAAAATATGGTGTGAATACATAATTATGAGGGTGTGTTGTCTGGCAGAAAAATGAGGGTCTGATCCTGCCTCCTCCCAAGTAAATGGCACCTTCACCACTTGTTTTTGTATAAGCCATAGTGAGCCCTAAGGCAGCAGAAACGGGAGACAATTTTCCCCTTCCTGCCTCACTGGAAGCACTGTCTCACCCTTGCTGAGAAAGCACTTCACCCCTCCTGGGAGGGGAGATAGAAGGAAGAGCGTTTGGCGGCTATTATCAATATTCATGTACAGCTGCAATTCACAGGCCTTATTCCCTGCTGAAATGTACCATTAGCTGCAGCAGGGCATGACCTGCAGAGTGGGACAGACCCTTCTCAGTGCCAGCCAGGCATTCCCGGCTGTCCTCCAGCTGCATCTGCTGTACTGCTCCAGGAGAGGACAACACGGTTCTTCCCTGTGTCAGGGCTGCTCTTTATGGCTGGGTCCTGGTCCTGGTCCTGGTCAGCAAACTGCCCTGCTTGTGATAATGCCTCAGCCTAGACTGCAGGCTTCAGGCAATGCAGAAGTTCAAATTCTGCCACTTCACCGAGCTTAGAATTAGGCAAACCCTTTGTTTGCCCCAGGTAAGAACCTGTAAGATACAGCAAGTCGTGTTAATTTTCAGATATCAATCCTTTAGCTCATTTCTGGTAATGATCTCGTTTGTTTGTTTGCTTGTTTGTGGGTTTTTCTGTTTGGTCTTTTTTGCCTTAAATAAAAAAATAG
This sequence comes from Sclerurus mexicanus, assembly GCA_013396755.1. NCBI lineage: Eukaryota > Metazoa > Chordata > Aves > Passeriformes > Furnariidae > Sclerurus > Sclerurus mexicanus. The sequence continues at coordinate 146,729 of VWZF01002025.1, forward strand.
CATGATCTAGGAAACACAGAACAGGACTGGAAAACTGGAACAGGATCTTAGATTTTGTTTTTCTGTTACCGATTTGTTTGCAGCCTTGGGAAAACACAAGGCTATTATTTCTCCAGCCCCAATTAATGTCTTGTTTATAATTTGATGGAAGAGCTTTCCCTGCTGTTTCCCACTCCAAAGCTTCCCTTCTTCTTGGCTTAGCCATATGCAAAAGCAGTGTTATTTGCTAGCAGTAGAACATAGCCTCTCTCCTATCCAGCATTTCTTTCTCTCTTGCAGTTCCCGTCTCTCCCATTCACTGCAGCATAGTTGCACTGCATTGAGAAGAGCAAGGGGAGAATACAGGCTTTTTCCCAGCTGCCACCTCCCTGCCCTCCCTGCCTCGGTGCTGTGGAGGGAAACTGTCCTGATAGAGTCCTCAAGGTGTCCAAAAGTCCAGGTGCTCCACCACCCAACACAGGTGTCCTGCTGTTCTACGGAATGATGCTCTGGCAAGACATCTGCAAAGGGATTCCACTTCACACTCTGGCATAACAGGACAGCTGTGCTTAAAAAACACCATCATGAGGTTTTCAGTTATGTATGGCTTAATGACTCTTATTGCAAGACAAGCAGCCTTAGAGATGGAAATCTGTTAACTATGCAGGTAACCTTGACAGTGGCTCTATGGACCACCCCTCGGTGTCTTGCTGTAACAAGTTCCCACCCCAGTCAACATCAATGACCCTGGTGGGGATTAGACACTAAAGACTGGATTGAAATCCATATGTTACTATTACCAAACAACCATTGCGTATCAGTAACAGTCTGTTATTGTTTAGGTCACTTATTGTTTAGAGAAAACTGGATGTATAACAGGGCAGGCATTCAATTCAATTTCTTCATATGCACAGTGGAGAATTTCAGAAATCCCTTCTAGGTATGGAGCTGCTTTCTTTCTTGCATCTATTTACCTCTAAAAATCTGACCTTTGGTCACTGATCACTTGAAGTGAACTGTTGCTTGTGAGAAGTGGAGAGGAAGAGAAAACCTTATCAAGTTAGCAGCCTTTTAACACTCAGACATCACCCTTTTTTATTAGAATTTCCCCCACTTAAATGTTCTGTTGGCTTTTAGGGGAAGAAGTTGAAATACCTCAGCAGCTAAGAGAAAAGCTTATTCGCACCCTCTGTCTAAATGTTATATACCCTTGGGATTTCAGAAGTGTCCTGAGACTCACAGTGCCAAAAGCTTTAGTTTGGCTGAGATATACTTAGCCAGAAACCAATTCCCAAGCCTCAGGTATTTTCACCAACTTTTACTTCTTTCTAAGCAATACTCTTTCTGTAAAATCAAACAGCTAACAGTCCCTGCAAAACGAACATTTGCTAATTGGATTTATTGAAGTCAGGACCGCGTGTTGATGATGTGTTCAATAAAGTGCTTTGACCTGGGACCTTTAGCACAGAATTTGACTATGGCAGTGATTGTTTGACTAGAAATACCATCAAAACTGCAAGTAAAGCAGGCGGCTATACTGACTGTACCTAGCCACTAGAGAGAGACATTATCCCATGTAGTAAACTGAAATGTTTCACTTGCTGTCATGGTTTAACCCCAGACGGCAATTAAGCTCTACAGAGCCGCTGGCTCGCTGTCCTCTGTGGGACACGGAAGAGAACTGGAAAGGTAAAAGTGAGAAAACTCATAAGTTTGGAGAAACACAGTTGAATAGGGAAAGCAAAAGCTGTGCAGGCAAGCAAAGTAGAACAAGCAATTAATTCACCACTTCTATAGGCAGGCAGGTGCTCAGTCATCTCCAGGAGAGCATGGCTCCATCATGTGTAACGGTGAATAGGGAAGACAAACGGCACCAACTCCAAACATGCCCCCTTCCTCCTTCTTACTCCAGCTTTATATGCTGAGTATGATCCTTATGGTATGGGATATCCCTTTGGTCAGCAGGAGTCAGCTGTCCTGGCTGTGTCCCCTCCCAACTACCTGTGCACCCTCAGCCTCCTCACTGGTGGGGTGGGGTGAGGAGAAGAAAAGGCCTTGGTTCTGTGTAAGCCCTGCTCAGCAATAACCAAAACCCTGTTTCCAGGGACTCTCTGACTAAACCTTGAAGAGCAGTGGCTGTAGGAGTGTCACATGTTGTGTGTACAAGGCAGCCAGTCCAAAACGGGGAAGGTGTTAAATTTATATTTATGTATTTTCAATCAAATCAGTGCATCTGCAGTTAAACAAGGGAAGAAGCAGCTTCACTATTGTTCTTGAATGGAGTAGGGCAACACTAATCAAGCCCATACAGGTGTAGCTTCTTGCAGTGTAACGCTCAAACACAGACCTTTTGGGTTTGACAGATCAAGAGCCAGATTGTATAAAATTGTTGCAGAACCTTCAGCACCAGAGTTCATCTGTGGTGTGTGCTGAAGATAAGTAATGCCAGCCTTGTTTTCACCAGGTATGTTATAATCCCTGTTTGCTCTGAAGTGCTTCTTTACAGATGTTACCTCCCCCTTCCAGATGGGGTGGTTGATGGCTGGCTGAGCACGGTGCCTCTTGCATTTGCAGACCTACTTTTTCAGCTCTTTGGTGCTGATACAAAGCCCTGTGTGTCCACTGAATTTGTAACCTGGACATGAGGGTGCCAAGGTGCATCGCGCTGTGAGCGGTGATCTCGGAGGCTGCACCAGAGTCTCAATGGTTAACGTGGGCTGCCCAGTCCTGAGATTAACAGGTGCTCATCTGATCGGAAAGGAGAACCCGGCAGACTAGAAACTGTCATGAACTGACAGCGGAAACGTCCATAAAACTAACACTACATTCAGGCTGATAAATGTGCGGTGCGGGCTTGGATAATGCCCGGAGGTCAAAAGCTGCACTTCTATTTGTAACGCCTGCCAAAACGCTCAAGCTTCCAAGCACAGGAAAATCTAGTTAAAGTAACTGCGGTGGGAAATGTAGGAAGGCTGATCGTGCTGAAAATGCATCTGGATACAAAACTGGCTTGTCCTGTGAATAAGCAGGATAGTGCCTGACTCGTAAGCAGGGCTGGATATTTAACCTCAGTGATTTTCTGCAGGCAGGTGCCAGCTTTGAGTCCCAAAGGAATTCCTCTAGAGGGGAGTAAGCACCACCTTGCAGTTTTGATCTTTTCCAAACTACTGAGCAGGGATCTGCTGTTAGGATCAAGTGGTCATTTCCTACGTTATTACTTTCCTTTTAATGCAGGCAAGCATAGCACGAGTCCTTGTGTGTGCTGTTTAAGTTATTTATAAGGGGAGTCATGCAGTTCTCCTTTTTGCTAACATGTAAACACTAGATAGCAAGCATTTGATTTATGACTTCTTATTAATTATTTGATATCGGTTCTTGAACTTCGAGTTAGAATTTATATTAGTAACTTTGTTTGCACCTGCACTTACTCTCAATTTCTCAAAATAGAGTCGAGGCTCGCTTATGAAAATCCCACTAAATTTCACAGGCTGCTTTGAAACTCTCGGTAGTAGCACTTTAATGCTCTGAAGGTACGGGTTCAGCTGTATGCAAACATGCAAAGACAAGTCTCAGCCCTGGGACTTAACTAGGTGCATGTTGAAAGTGAGCATTCAGTTTTTGTCTTGCAAATTAGCAAGCACTCAGCTGAGGGGAGTCCTCAATCATTATGCAAATAATAAACGGGTAAAATCCCCTTTTCTCTTCTTTTTATAGAACAGCGCTTCCTTTAAAGTATCCTCAGAATTAATCAGTTGTAAGGATTGATTACTGTAAGGCACCACAAGCTGCTGGCATTAAAATATTAAAATGAAATCTCTTAAAACCCCCTTTTAAAAAACTAACCAAACGTGGGTTGCAGGCAGGGGTATTTCCTGACCAGCTGTGTCCGTTCCGGGAAGCTTTTCTTGAATCTGGCAAGACACTTTCTAGCATCTTATGAATGTTTCACACTTCTACTTTTATGACATTTTCTGAATACTGGAAAATGACCTGTACACACAAACATTTATATGAAAAAAAGTATGTGATACAAAGTCATGTATCACAGGATGGTGCAAGCAGCTCTTGGAAAGTTTGTAAATCAATAAGGAGTCTTGAGGTTATACACTGAGAGAAAGAATATAGAATTATATATACACAACTACCATCTTGATGGCTGATATTAATCTTCTAAGATGAGAAACATTAAAAAATGGAAAGGAAAATGCAATCCTCAGTTTTCATAAGAAGAAAGCGGAAAAAAGTGCAACACAGATTCACAGAAACAATAGTTTTCTGCTTCTCCTCAGTTCCCTAAAAGTGGACAAAACCAGGTCTCTCTGCTCCTCCCATCTAACCAGTTGTCCCACTCCAGGACAACATTGCATATTGGTATTTGTGTTTGCAATACCTCTCCTTAAATTCAGCAAGTCCAGACCATTTTGCAGTGGGAATAGGAGGTTCAGGAACTTTCTCAAGATTTAAATTTGGCTGTGAGGGGGCTTCAGTTTCCCTCTGAAAGAAACCTGTTGTGACAAACTTGTGGCATTCCCTGTCTACCATCTAATTCTAACTTCATTTGAGTTGTGCATAGACACAACACAATTAACCTGACCTTGCAGAAAATGATTTGTTAAACCTTTTCTTTCACAATTATAATTTTGCCTAGTGAATCAAAAGTATTTTCTCAACCAAAGATATATGTCCTCAGATAAGTGACTTTTCAGTAGTGTGTCTAAAAAGTTATTGACAGTTTTTATATAGATATGGAGATGATGCAGTGATGAAAGAGTGGCTGTTTTTGCAATACAAGAATTCCTGACAAGGACAAGGAGCACAGAACTAAGGTGCCATTGCTCAGTGTACCCAGGCCAGTTTTCATCTGTGTGCAAAGACAGGGATTTTGGGAACCCAGGTGGCCAGTCCTGTGTGCTTACACACTCGCGCTGTGTATATAGACTTAATAACCTTGCTGCTGAGTATACATTTCACCTTTGAGGAACTCCAAGGGTAAGTATTTTCACTAGTTTGAAGATGGGGAAACTGAGATGGGAGAAAGCCAATGGCTTGTGTGAGGACGGAAGTCCTGGCTAGCTCAGGACTGTGAGGCTCATAGTTCTGTGTTCAGACTGTGCAATCACAGTGCTGTGCAACAATAACGCGTTTCAGTTCATTCCCATTTGTGGAGGAAAATGAGACCATTCAAACAGCTCAATAGTCCCCTTTTCTGGAGTGGGAATGCATCCTACTAAAATATGTGTCATAAGAAATAGAGATAGGCTAAGCTTATACCTGTCATCCTTTCTTCCCCCTTCTCTGTTAATTGCATTGTCTCAGCTTCCACGTTCTAAAGGACTTTGTAATTGACGGGGCTGTTTATTAAAAGGAAACTTCTCAGGGTGGCTCAGCTTAATTGTATTCTCATTGGAGTGAAACAGGATGCTTGGCCCAAACCTTATTTCCTTCATTTCACTCCGTTCTATTCCAAGCACTTTTCCTGCATCCTGCACTAAAATATCAGTGATGCTGCATCTCTTTGAGCACAGGGCATTTGAAGGGATGTATGATCAGGGAAATTTTAATTTATCAATCCTAGAGAGAGTGGGGGTGCTCATCTCTTACCATGGGCAATTCTTTAGAGCCACTTTTCCCACTTTCCACTAGAGGGGTTACATGTTCTAGTTCAGAGTGCTGCAACAACCCAGGATAAGATGGAGCTGCTTCTTGTCCACCTATATTTTTAACTGATACAGTTAACTCTCAGATACAATAATGAGCTGACAGTACTAGGGCTTGAGGCCTTAATAACCATTACAAAAATCATTAATTACCAGGAAATTAGAGGGGTGTCTGTTAAGTGGTTAAATTTGCAACCTTCTGTCCACAAACAAGAAATCCAAATGCCTGAATCATAGCTAACATCCCACATATTGCTTATAAGATATATCTTGTTTATTTCTGCATATATTAGTCTCAGTAAATGATTAGATTTGTCACCCATGACCCAGTATGCTGTTTGCAATTATTTCTTATATTAAATTAATCACTACATCTTTACTTTGAGAAATTATGTATGATACATCGACGCACGCATGTGTATGAGTGTATGTGAGCACATGAACTTTCCTGATTGCCTTTCCTCTTGTATGGCAAATTAAAAATAACAGGCATTAAAGCTGGCAGAGTTACACTGATGGGAAAACTAGCACAGAGGGAGGGGGGAATTGCTATATATTTTTTTTCTTTTGTATTTTAAGTATTTCCACTCATTTATTGAATTTTTAAGATATGGACACTATCTAATAGTCACTAGCATATATGTGAGCACTTGTGGCTGTAAGTTTTAAGGGTGCTGGAGTGGACTGCACTCAGCCTTGCTTTTCCCACCTCCCACGTCTTGTGGATGCGCCTGGGTGGGGGGATCTGCAAACATATGGGCCCCTCACCGTATCTTTGGCACTTTGTGTAGCAGTAATACTACCCAGATAGATAACTAGTTTTCAGAATCAGATTCTTTGTGAAATACTTACTGAGTGAAAGTAATTCACATGGGTTTTGACTTTTTGCTGGGTAATGTAGTGTGTCTCTTTTATACAACGACAATTAATTTGAAATAGCTTGTTTTCTATACATACCTTATGGTATGTATAAAAACACAACTGCCATCAGTTTGGGTTCCTGTAAAGCTTTCTGGGTGGGATGGAATTTTATTTTTTATAAAAGTTTTTGATTTCTGTTTCCATCTAATCTTTTAGATATTTCATCCTCTCAGATCTGTTTTGTGTTGTGCTTTATTTTCCATTGCAATGCTTTCTCTGTCTTCTCTGAACATAATTTCTTCTCAGCAGAATTCACCCCCAACAGCTTCCAAGTCTGAATTCACAGATCCATTGTGTTTGAGTGGGTTCAAAATGAGACAGAAATATTCACTTTTAATCTGTTATATTTCTGAGGTGTTAATTGCTTTGCCACCTCTTGTTTGCCACCCAGTTCAAACTGGCATCAACCCGAATGCTATGAGAAACTCTTTTAATAATCTTCTAAGAAAATGATATGGAGTAATTTACTTCTGCAACAAGTAACTTGCTTCAGGAAGGGGGTCACTGGGACCATGACAGTTGTGATAATGTGGATTTCAAATCATAAACATTTCAGCTTGAAAAAAGACCAGAATTATACCTATTAAAAGGCAAAGTTTAAACAACCCTGTAGGTTTCATTACTTTTGTCTGTAAATTACTGTGTTCTTTATCCACATACAAGGGGTGGGTTGGAGCCTTCAGCAGGTACACATACGAATTCCTCTCTTGGCTTTTTGGCTCTGTTCCTTGCTTAAGTAATAATGAATTCAGAGACACGGGTTTACATCACCTCAGCAGATGATCATCTCAGTTACACCTGACTGCAAAGCAGCAAGGCAGAGATGGGAGGGAAGTGGTATTGCTTTGAAAGAAATGGCCTCGTACCTTCGTGGAGCCAGTGTGTGCATGAACCCCTCCTGGCACACAAAAGAACTGTGGGTTTTTTTGAAGTATTACATTGTTTTGTCTTCTGGGCTGCCTGGAGTTCTTCCAAGTGCAACTAACAAAGGCCCAAAGAAAGGATTCAAAACATCATGAGGGGGGGAAATACCTTTGCTAAAGACTAGAATGAGTTTTTGGTCTGTTGCCAGGTGTGCAGGGGAGGGTGCATGGAGCTGAGGCAGCGAGCCCCAGGCAGGTACCCAGCTGTCCACACAGATGCCAGGCAGCCACCGCTTCTCGACCTCCAGGGACAGGCTGAGTAGGGTGTTGGCAGAGCAACAGGTCTGGGGAGAAGGAGGGGACATTCTGTCTGAAAAAAATGCTTTTGTATGTGCCAGCCAAGGCTTTCTCTTAGGCTTTTTCTTGGTTTCCTGCTTGCCTCCCTCCCCTCTGCTCCCACCCAAAAATAGGGCTCATCACAAATGCAAGGACCATTTAAACATTAGCAAACTGTTAATTAGAGACAGACAGATAGAAGAACTGAGTAGAAATTATTTTCCCTCTTTATACAAGCAGAAGTTCTCTAGGGGAGAACGGTCTTGTCTTCAGGAATAAACCCAACAGAACCCTGCAAGCCATAGGGCCCTATTCAGGTTTCTCATTCCATTCAAATATTCACCTCAAATTCTCTAAGATTCTGCTTCCTCTTTTGGACTTAATGGGGGCTGCTATGGAAGTTTTGGTAGTAGGTTTCATTGTACAAATCGAAATATTCAGTGTCTGCTCACTCAGGGAAACATACAGTCTCATGGAAAATTATTTTACCAGTCCCTCATCTTAAAAGTCCCACAGCTTCACTCATATATAGACATTTCAGTTGGTTTTGTCAAAAAGAGTATGTTAACAGCAAAGCAAAATATGACATGACCATGTGTGTACTTACTTACTTTGTAACCTGAAACTTCTGAATCTTTCATTAAAAAAGAAATCCCAAAGCAAAGAGCTTAACTTTGGCCCTCAGTCTGTGATACATAGATTTGGCCTATGGATTCAGTTTATAGTTGGTATAATTTATCCATGTACTCTGTCAGTGGGAGACACCATCCATCCTGTCGAGAAGCCTCCTGGTTGCACAAAGCATGTGGAATGCATTATTAGACACAGAAGTGCATGAAAACTCCAGCTGTCACCCTGCCAGGTAGTCCCAACACTAGCTGTGGAAATGCAACTCTTAAAGGGCCCACAGTGCCTTCCTACAGAGGCATCTCTGGAGAACTCCTCCCCTTTTACCATTAAAAATGCCAGTGGCCAGGAGCACACCTGAGGAAGGCCCAGAGAGAGCCTGTTAGCTGCTTGCCCGTATGATTCCAGATCCCGTGGGACACAGCTGCCAAGAGGATAATCACTTTCAGCCAGTGACATTCTTTATGAAAGCCACAGTTCGAGAGAGGCGTATTTCGTGGTCTGCTATCCTTCCCTCTCCTATCTGTCAGAAGCTGGTTTTAATCAATTGGCATTCATACAACACGTCTTCTAACCAGCCAAGGATCTTTAAAATAGCTTCACCTACTTCTGTTCTTGTTTTTCAGAGAAGGGTTTTGAGAGCCAAAGGAGCTGTCATATCTCACTCCAGGTCACACAGAAATCAGTGATAGAAACACAGCTGAAACTGGGCATGAATCCTGTTGGTTACTTTCCTGGGCTGGGTTTTCCTCTGTGCTTACCTTAGGCATTTTTCCTCCTCCCATTTCTGTCTGACATCCTTTACTAGAAATTTGCTAATCTCAGGATTATGCAAGGGAGCATATTTTCAGTCATAGGATGCTCACATGCTTCACAGACCAGGGTGAATTTGAGCTCTTTTGCACACTTGTTGCCTGATACACACACACACTCACACACACACACACACACACACACACAAGCACCGGCTGGGCATTGATCATCACAGAATTCATCATGCCAAGAGGGGTGAAGATGAGCTTGTGAATTACAGTAACAAGCAAGATTGCACTTGCCACCTCTGTGGAATAAATGTATCAAAAAAAAAAAAAAAGGAATTCCTTTTCTTTCAAAATAGCGTTCATCTACGTGCATTGTTCTCTGATGAGCTGTGTCACCACAGAAATGGTAATCCTGACACTTGTCAGCAAGCTGCTTTTTAGGAAAACAGCGGGTGAGATGGGTAAACAGGTTGTAGAGGAAGGTAACATTAGAGTAGGAGGGCGATTAGTTTTCAGTGCCATTCCCACTATTCAGCAACTAAACAGATTATAACTGTAAAAAAAAGGAAGCTGAAATAGGCTAAGATAGCTTTTCCAGTTCCTCAGCACTCCAAGAGATGCTAAACGCTCACAAGTAAAACACTATCACCTGCTATAATCCAAAGACTAATATTTAATTATTCTGAAAGTGGTGAGCCTCCCAAAAGGCTGGGAGCAGCCTATCTACTCTAAGCAGTGTTAAAACTCACTGCTTCATGACTGATGCTGTTCAGGGCTCCTGTGTGTCTTCCTTGACGTCTCTTCTTCTTGTCCCGTGCCTGTTGTTGACCCTTCTACCCCCACATCCCCTTAACATTCAGTTTCTGCTTCCTTATGGCTACTAGTTTTCTCACAGTCAGTTTTCTTTTTGGAACCCTCCTTGCTCAAAAAGAAAATTTAATTAATCAGCTGCCTGTACTGTGAAGGTATCAGTATGAATCTATGAAAAAGAAAAGGAAATTCCAGATACAAACAGCTGGTGTCTGGATGAGAAGGACTTTGGGAATATTATAGCTGGAGAGTCCTTGCTGTGAACTCTTGGATTTGCTCTTTGTCTGCAAGCCTGGCTTCTAATCTCTGCTCTGTGTTTACAAATACCAGCCCTGCTTCTGGCTTGGAAGATGAATACAAAGGGATTTTATTGTAGATTTTTTTTTTTCTGAACAAAAGTCCATACTAGAGACCTTCTGTTTTCTCCAAACTTTTCAGTTTGCTTTAAGGTCAGTTAAAAGACAAAATACAAACATGCCTCACGACATGCATACTAATTCAGAACCTTCTAATTGGTCTGACAGAGTCTTGAGTGAGGTTTTTTTCATATGTGTAATAGATCACTTTCTTCCAGAGTGCCACTTGACTTCTTGCTTCTATCTTGATTTCATCCTTGTAGCCTGAAGTCTTCTCTTCTGGCCTTCTTTCCTGCTTTGCCTCTTCTGCACAGTGCCCTGAACCTGGTGCCAGTGAGAAGCTAAACCTCATGTTTCCCTGCTCAGGAGCGCACCCTATATTCCAGCACCTGCTGGGCCAGTCCTGTGCTCAGCTGTACTGCAGGCTCTGGGCCCTTCCCCTGCAGCAGAATATCACAACAGGTGTTTCAGTTACATGGTCAGAAGAGAAAATCAGCCCATTTAAACCAATCCAAACCAAAAGCTGTTTTTTATCAGTGAAACTTCCAGTTTATCAATAACAGCTCTTCACACAAATACTTCCAGAAACAGATCATTGGTTTACTCATCTCTTTACTTTGCATTGTCTGGAGAGAAGCAGTTCTGCCAAAATAAAAAAATAAGCCAAAAAGGATAAAAAACTACTTTCCTGAATGAACTTAATTTTTTTTGGCAAAAGATTTGTAGTCAAGTCTTATGTTTCAGAATGACTAAGAGTGAATGGATGGTGGGACACCTGTTCTCCTTGAAAGCTTTTATTTTCTGCTACGTGAATGGGGGAAGCCGGATCACCAGTCACATGGCCTAGGTTTAAAAATATTTTTGAAATGAAACTCTTTTAAAAAATAGTATACAAACCACTAGCACAAGAGCCTGGGCTTTGGCTGCTTTTTTTTCTGTTTGTTTTTGAGTGGGTTTATTTCGTGAGTGTATCCATATACATTTTCTTTGTGGGTTTTGTTGGGGTTTTTTTGGTGATTGAAACCGAGCTCCAGAGAAGCTATTTAGGGACACATATAAGTGCCATTGACTTTCAGTCAGATAGCAAGTATGTAATTGCGTTTGAATAATTGCATCAGTTATGTGACAATTAGGATCCATGTATTTAACATTTGTGATATGTTTTGCCCTTGTGCAGAGAGAGGGCTTTGGATTTTTTGGATGCTGAAGTCATCATGTTGAAATGTGTTGGGAATATCTGAGCCTTCAACTTGATGAGCTGCAATCTGATTCTCACTGAGGTGCAGCACATGAAACCTCTGAAAGCTTTAGACAGCTTTGTGTGTTGATACATTTTTGCTATTTCATTTTGCTGATATCTGGCACTTCCTATAGCTAGATGATATTTCCATATTGTATATAATTGTTGTTCATGGAATATTAAGTCACATTTCTGACTTAAATGGATCATTATATAAAGCTATAAAGTTCCTTGAAATAGCTCTGCAGCGTAAAACACCATAATATAAATTAAGGCATACTTATTATATGTTTCTTATACTGTGGAGTAATTTTTTTATTCCACAGAAGTGTATGAAAACAGTGAGAAAGTAATGTTTGTTGTTTTGGTTTTTTCTCTCATGCTATTATTTGTAATTTCTAATGCCATATCTGTTTCACAAGAGTCAGACACACTTGTTTAACTGTTAAGGAAGTCTGAACAATTTGATCACAAATGAGGGCAGTTCTGATTAGATACACTAAGAAAATAAAAGACTAAACCCCAGCCTTCTCTCCTGGATGCAACCTGACTGCCAGAGTAGTTCCCACAGTACTACACAGATAGCTAGTTTCATTTTGGAGCATCCAGCTGTGAGGTGACACACTTAATGCACCAGTGATCTGATCCAGTATAGAAAATCTTTGGGGCCTGATTCTCCAGTGCCTCTCACCTTGTGCAGTCATTTGTAGTGAACACCCTGAATGCCTGCACACTGGAAAAGCAGAATACAAAATATTTTGCGCTGCTTATCCTTCACTGCGTACCTGTAACCACGTGAGCAGGTGTGAGGTGAAACAAGCTTTGGGCTCCTAAGAGCATATTACTTATACGGTGTTGTTTTAGATTCTCTAAAGGTAAAATATAAAGAGTTTGAGCCTTCTAGACAGTGATCTTATGAACATTCCTATAGGGTATTTTCAGAGCAACTGGACACACACACTTTATGGAAACACACAGACTTTTCAGAAAAATGTGCAGGCCAAGAGAGCCGAAGACAAATGCTAAACCTGAGCCTTTCCTCAGAAATTCAGATGTTGCTGGTTTAAAGGGTTGTTTTCCCAACCTAGCAATCATTTCGCAAAAGGAGCTCCAATGCCAATTTTAAATCAACAACTGCCCTGTTACAAATGACATCTCATTGCAGTGCAACCTCCTCTCCTTCTTCTTTCTATGATAGTAATTTAGGGATATTAGGTGCTGTGTTACTCCAAAAAAGATGCCAGTGCAAGAAGACAGCTTGGCTTGAAAAGCAAAAATTGTATATGCACTATGATTTTTCAAACAATGATGATAAATTAACAGAATAAATTTTGTAGCAAGGGAAAGTATTTTTGTATGGGTATTTGGCCATTTCTTTACCTAATTCTTGTTTGTTGTTTTGTTTGTTTGCTTGTCTTGAGGGTTCTATTTATTTCATAAGTGCTGGAGAATAAACCCACAGCGATGTGCTAAATTTTAAACAGGGCTATGCCATTCCCCCCCATTTATTTTAATATTAATTATGCACCTAAATATATATTAAAAAAAAAAGCAGCTCTATCTTGTGGCACAAAAGTTGGTTACACTAAAAATTAGATGCTTTTTAGCAATGACGGGAAATTGAGTCATTTTTTCTGTCCTTTTATGGCAATTTTTTTTTCTTTTGTTTTCATTTAAGGAGCACTGCAGAGATACTAATCTTAATAAAACAGTATATACAAATCCCTGTTCCTGTGCTACTGATAAGGCATTAACTGCTCGGTCCTGCTAAAACTTACTCACAGGAACTGGCCTTTATTTTCAGAAGTCACAGATTTATTTTGATTACCTCCCTTTTTCAGTCAATCACTAGTTTTAGAAAATGGGGCTAGATTTAAAAAAATGAAAGACACCTTCTTTTGGAAAGCTCTGTGCCACCTGAGGGGCCACAATTTCTTCAACTCGTGGAGTGCCTGGAACTCTTTGAAATCACTTTGAAAACTTTGTTGCAGTCTTTGCTTGAATTTAATGTGCACGCTGTGCACAAGATTGCACCATGCTGACATACCTGGATTACTTGAGGGTCTGGAAGTTCCACGTTTGCACTGTCCTAATGGTCTGTCCTGACTAATTAGTCCTAAGTGACCCCCACTGAGCCATTCCTAGTGGTCTCTGTATGTAAGCAAGCACACCACATGGTTTCTCATCCTGCAAGTGCTTCTTCCACCTCCAGTGGAGGCTCCACGGAAAACACTATTAATTAACCTGGTGGTGGGGTAAACAGCCAAGAAAGAAAGGGGACAGCCAGAATATATGCATGAGACTGCCATCTGCAATCCTGGATGGGTTCTCTCACTTCTGGCAGGCATGGAAGTGAAGGCAGGGTTTGGGTGTCTCTCTGCTTTGAGAGTACATTAATCCTCTCCTCCGTATCATGGAACATGATCTTGGGATGCTGTCAATTGATTGGCATAAGGAAAGGTATGTTCTTCTATTATGACATAGTTGGGGGAGGTGTAAACTGTTTTGATGGCCTTTGTAGCACCACAGAGTCAGGGGTAGGCTGAAAAGTTTGACTTGGAAGTGGAATATATATGAATATCCATATTTATTCATTTGTTGGAATTGATGAAAACTTTTTGGTAATTCTCAATGTGGACTAAAGCTGAAATTAAAAAGAAATCTGGAATTCTGCAACTGGATTTGTGTCTAGGAAAGAAGAAAACCTAAACAAAGTGTTGAGGGGTTTAGGTGCTCCTTTTCTTGGGGAAGGGTTGAGGGGCTGGCTTTAGTTGTGAGATCATTGTAAGAGAGAGATTAGGGAGGATCTGCCCTAAATTGTAGCTTTGTAATCCCTGTACTGGGCCCACTTAACTGCCTGACATGTGAAAATATTGTGTTAATGAAGTTCCAGCCTGCTTCTTAAATCCATCCTTGTGACTGTCTTTATTCATCTGCGTGTCCTGATGGATTATGCTTATTTTTATATATGTGAGTAATCTCATTGAAATCTAAGGGTTACTAATGGTAGCATGATAGATGAGTGTTGCTTGGGCCTTTAATCCATTATTGAAGCTGAAAGCTGTTTACAGATTCTTGTAATATGTAATTTTTACTCAGCACAGACAACTCAAAGCAAGTATCTTAACTTTTTCAGCTGGCTTCCTTTCCTCTTTACGATTCCATGTGCCTGCAATATCTTAAATTACAGAACACTACATTGACATTTAATTTAATCAACATTTCCTGTTTCTTTTAGATTTTGTACGCACCTTCTAATAAAAATAAATATATTCCTTATTTAGTTAATAGGACCTAAATGTGGGATCTGAAACTGCCAATTGCTCTGCTGAAACACAACTTTACCATTTAATCTGAGCAACCAGCTAACAAGAAACTGGATAGAGAACCCTATTCCAGGACACAGCAGCAGCATGTTTCATGTTCCCTAGGAAGTTACTTGGATGTCTTTTTGAAATATCATAGATGGGATTCTCTATTGCCTCTGGGTGAACAGAGGCAGGACCTGAATAGAGCCACATCACTTTAAGTAACAGAGGCTTTTCCTACTAGCAAAAATCAGTGAAAGTATCACCCTGATTTTATTATGGAGAAGTAGATAAGCCATGCTGAATGTAAAAGACGAGAGTGGTACTTTGACTGATTAGGACCACATAAGGGTGTTCTTGTGCTGATGCACTCTGATAGGAAAACAGATGTTTGTAAGTTCCTAAGTGGTTTCTTCATTTTGATATGGCTTTAAGGTTATCTCAGTACCTCAATAATTGGATTACTTTGGCACAAAGATAATGTTGTTTTATATGACTCAGACTCTGTTCTTCAGTGTTGTCATTTATACCTCTGAGAGGTAGTAACAAACCATTTCCATATCAGAAAGGTGGCCTTTTACACCAGCTCTTGTGAAAATGAGTGCGCCAAGACTCAGTGGAGTAGAAAACCAGAGCTCTGAATTTTCTAAGAGGATGAGGCAAGAAGGTGTATGCAGTAGCTCGTGAAGAGTGGTAGTGAAGGAATAAAGTCAGGGAGAACAGAGATCAGCTCTGTGTGAGCAGAGAGAACTACCTGCACATTTTTTCCCCTTAAAGATATGCCTAAAACTCTAATTGTTGATACGGGTACAGGGGTGGAGAAACTTAGTGAAAGTTCACCAAGTATGCACAAACTGATTTCCAGGTGCACGCTGCTCATGGTAAAGGTGGGTTATACTCTCATTGAAACACAATTATGTTCCATGAATGCTAGAGCAGAATCAGGCTCAAGCCATGCTTACCTGGTGTTGGAAAATGGAGAGTTATCCAGAGCTTTTCAAATTTAAAATTTAAAATAGGTAGCAATTTTTGCACAGTAGCCTACCTTTCATTGAGAAAGCTGCACCAAAAATTTTCTTTTGCGCTTTCTTTATTCAGGGTGGAAAAGTGGCTTGAAGCTGTGCTCCCAGCTGTGTCCAGCCCGTGTGTGCTAACATTCAACATCCTGTGTGCTCAAATATGCAGAGCTAAATAAGGAGATGTCTCTAGGTTCTATTAAAACGCATTTGGTTGACTGAAAATGTTGAAATGAGTCAATGCAGAAATGGTGACAGCCTTCTCTTAAAAAAAAAAAACAACAAACTCTGAAATAAATAGTAAAAACTAAATGATTATTGGCATTCTGATTTGTTTTAAAAAGTGTTTGGAAATAGAATGCTAGAGTCTTTGAGGAATAAAATATCCTCATTATTCAAGAGAAGCTCAAATGCAGCTACTCCCAGTCCAATGGGACTTCTTTATTTTCTTTCTTTTTGTAATTCTTTTTTGCACAGAACACCTTAATCCTATTGTAGAAGTAGAAAAATACAGCTCCTGTGGAGAGCATAATACAATCTCACACCATTGTGCTTTTGATCTTAAATAAAATGAAACTGCATTTGGCTTTTTCTCTTCGCACCAGATTAGTTTTGGACCCAACCACCCTTATTCCTTTCTTGTGTTGAACTGCAAGGAACTTCATCATGATTGTAAGGAGTTGGCATAAAGCAAGTAGTGAAGGAGGAGGGGGCACTGCTTATGCAAAAAACAATGGGTGGGAAGCGTTTCAAAAGAAAAGAGCTCTGAAAGGTGTGGAGAGAACACAACCCAGGCAATTCTGGCTCGTGGTCCCCAGGCTTGAGATTACCTGAGACAGAGCAGAGCTACATGCCCAACATATTTCATTACCTATGCCAGCACTGGGTCACCAGCCATCAGAAGTGGGGTTTGCACAAGAAGGTGGGGACTGAGGACTAGTGACTCACAGTCAGTGCCAGAACTTGTGCAGAATTTGGTGACTGGGACAGTGCAGTGTGAAACTTCACCATTTAGACCTTTCTCCAATGTCTCAGTTTAATCCAGATGAGGCAAGTGTTTGGTGGTTTTGGTGTTTGGGTTTTTTTGATACAACCGGCCCTCTTGGCAAACTGCCGGTCCTGAAAGCTGCGCTGCCTCCCTGGCACCTCCAGCTGTGCCGTGCCAGAAATGCTGCTGCAGAGCTCAGGAGTCCCATTCCCTCTGTCAGCCTGGCTTTTTCTCCTGCAAGTTACGGGGCTGGCTGGGAGAACTGATGCACCTACATAGCGCCGGCCAGCCTCGTGCCAGGCAGCAGGGTGTTGGATCTGCCCTGCTCCCATCCCACCCACAGGACTCCCGTGGGAGTTCCTGCCACAGAGGTAGGGAGGAAGCCAAGAAAGAAACATTCCTCCAGCTCTTTTCTTTTTTTCTCCTTTTCCCGTCAGGGTTACCACCCTCTCTCACCACTCCTACGGAGAGGTCTGGTGTCTCACTGAATCAGCAGTTGTGAATATTATCTGTGNCCCCCTCCCCAAGGCACACGGGCCGGCTCCGGGGCGGCCGGGACAGGGACGGGCACAGCGAGCGGCTGCGAGAGGGAAACG
>VWZF01002025.1:169459-220450 GCA_013396755.1 Sclerurus mexicanus
TTTTTTTTTTTTTTTTCTTTTTTAACCAGCAGGCCAACGAAATAGGCACGTGGGAGATTTGTAGGCGTTCGGCATCGCGATCATCATCAACAACAACAACAATACAGTAGGGTGGGCCAGGGGGATGGTGTCAGATGAGAACTGTTCTCTCTGAGAGGCTGATATCACACGCTGGCACAGGTAGCTTTTGCTGTCGTTGCTAACACTTAACTCTTGCAAAAGGAAAGCCAGCAATATCCTAAAATTAGGGAGGAAACGTTTTGGGGTTTTTCTTGTTAGGGTTTTTTTGTTTGTTTTTGGGGGGGGGGGGTGTTTTTTAATAGAGCTGCATTTTGCTCCATCTCTGTCAAGGACTGGAATATTAACTTCAAATTAGAAGAGGAAGTTTGACTCCAGCTGTAGAACTGTACGATAATATGTCCTGGCTTTCATCCTTCCAGTTTAACTGCAGCTAGCTGTCTGCAGTCTTGCTGAAGTGAGCCACTCAGATTAAAAAGCAACTTCTTATAAATGAGGAGCTACTGACTACAAAGTTCATCAAAATATTTTACCACCTGAAACTTACCTGAGAACAGCTACTTGTATCTGCTGCTATTTATATATCCTCTTAATCCTTCCTAGCCCTGGAAATACATTATTGTCTCAGAAGTTAAGTCTTTGCCCTGCAAAATATACTATTGACAGCTATTAAATTGGAATTGCAAAGGGAGTTTTTTAAAAAAAATTAGCTGTAATATGTGACCAGGCTAGAGCCAGCTTTGTTTTACAAGGTTTCTCCAGCTGAAGAGGGAGAGGCTGGCATGGATGTGTTGCATTTTGCGAATGGATAGCATGTCTATTCTGACAGGATTTGAACATGAAAACCCAATAAACACATGGTCATTATGCATGGAAATCTCACAGCAGAGCTTTCTGGTTGCACTTAGACTGTTTTGGTTGAGAGTTACACTAAAGGGAGCACAAGACTTGAAAGCTGCAAGTGGCTTGTGTAAACAGATGGACATTTGAGATGTATTGATGGTTTCGAGTTGATTCAGTTAACATGTGGGTGCACATGTATTTAATTTAGCCTAGTATAAGTTTTTGTAAGCAATAGAAGCTCATACATGCTTTTTAGAAAGAGAGTAAAAGCCTGTGTATTTTGTCTGTAGGTGTTGGAGCTCCAGCTGTAGAGGTTCGTAGGGACTGAGATCATCCTGATCTTGTAGGACCAGGTGAGACTTAACAGAGGACTTACTGTTTTTCACTTACGTGCACAGGTAGCTTGTGGATGAATTTTGGAATGGTAAGGTTCCCTTTTGAGGTCTCTGCTGAGAAAACATCAAAGTGCTTAAACATACATCTTGTTACTCTTATTGTGCGTGCTGCTTGCCAGAACCAGTTAGGTTGAGCAATATCATTAAACTGTCAGATCTATTGTTTACAATGGGATAGTTCCTCAATGCTCAGGATGAAGAAACACAGCAGTTTTCTGTTACTCATTGTAAAAACGTACCGCCGCGTTCCAGGAAGGTTTGTAAGTGGCGTAGCTGTTGCTGCATAAAGCACGGGAGGAGATGGGGACTTGGCATCTCTGGCAGTGCTGCTGCACGGTAGCGTGTGTGCAGGAGCTTTGTTTCTGCCTGCAGTTCCTACTTACCCTGAGATAAAACACACTGATGTTGGCACATGGATACACCAAAAAAACCCAACCAGATCGTTTGTTGAAAAATAAGAATTCCAGCATCTAGGAGAAAGTAAATGAACAGTCCTTCTAAAAATACAGCAGTATGCTAAAATATTGCCAAAGCACTGCTCTGACGCTGTTGTAAGCTGTCATATTTTTGACCATTATAAATAGATTAGTATTATTGTAAGGATTTTTTTCCTATTAGCAAAGAAGTTTTTTTTTCCCCCTGTTTTCTGCATAAGGATCCTCATGTGTCCCCTGAACAGGCCGAGCTTGTGTGTGCATGGCAAGTGGTGGGAATGTTGCTTGTGAGGAAGTGGGCTTCTGGGCCCGACACCTTGGGAATGGCCCTTGTCATGCCTTTTAAGTCTGCTGTTCTGTAAAGTCCAAGTTTTTTATAATAAGTTTTGCTTATATTCTCCATGTCTTCAAGATATTAGAGACGGTCCAGTTAATTACGATATAGTTTGTAGTCAAGTTCAGACCCAAAATTTGGTTTAGACAGCATTTGAATTGGAGCCTGAAACAAGAAGTAGCTCCTCTTCTGTGGCACTGAAGCCCTGGTGATTTTTGGGAGTTTTCTTCCTTTTTCATGGTGTGCTCAGACCCAGTTAGGTAAATTTCCCTTCAGTTTTGTGACCAAATAGTAGGATTAGGAAAGCCTAATCTGTTTGGAAGGCAGATCTGTTTCCCTCTGGAAAATCTACTACCAGATAAGAACATTCAGGTCCAGACCAGAGCATTAGATTCTCATCCTGCTGCTGGTCATACCGCACTTCCACCTTCTTTGGGCATTGCATGGAGAGCAGAGGCTGCAGGTAAAGTGGATTTCCAATGACTTGTGTATAGTCTGCCAAAGCAGCTCGAGTCCACGTGCTGCAGAGTGTAGAATGATCACTTTGCAGTGCCTTTCCCCGTGTCTCCAGCCTCTTCAAGCACGTGGTGAATGCATAGACACGGGCACATGCACGGTACATTCTGTGTACGTAAAGCGTGTTGTCTGAACAAGTTTTTGTTGCTTACAGAGCGCTGATCCTTTCTGGTTGCGCAGCTTTCTAGATGAGGAGACCATACGCTTCATGACAGCTTGAGGAGGGTCTCCTATAATATTTCTGACAGCTTTATTTTCTGTCTCCTCCAGCCTCTCTCTTTTCCTTTGAGCAGCAAGAGTAGATTGAAACGCAGGTAATACATATGAGGATCCTTTAATATTGGCTATTTTCAGAAGCACAAAGGGCAATTACTTTCTCTTCCTACTAACCTCCTGCTGGCTTACTAGCTGCTTGGGAGGCTAGTGATTTTAAGAATGCCACTTTACCCAGTGCATCAAATATGGAGCAAATCTTTGCTCACCAAGATCCTAGTTCCTACATCCTGTGGTAACACCAAAAATTGAACTTGAGTGGCCCAGAGCACCAGCTCCTACTGTGAAGACTCATGCAACCATCAGCACTTTTTAGAGTTAAATTTGATCCATTGGCCCTGAGCAGTACTGACAATTGCCAGCTAAAAGACCTTTCAGTGAATTGTCCTTTAACAGAAGTCTTTTTTTTTCCCCTCCCATTTTGTGTTGTTCTTTTAAATAAAAGGAAATCCTGGTGACAAAGCTAAAGTGTATTCTGTGATTATTGTTTAAAGAAAAGAGTATTTACCTATATTTAAAGGAAGTGAGTTGCCTGAAAATTGCAGGTCAAAACTGCAAAATCTCAAGGAAAAAACCTCACACTATTTAAATTATGTATTTATGTATTAGTATTGGTCTTTTGAATAATTACAGTTAAATGGGAGAGTCTGTAGTCTGTACTGTATTTGTACTGTACTGATCTGATGAAGGACACTGAACACTTAACACCCATCTTTTTTGGTTTGTGAGCATGTTCTGAGAGAAACTGAGCAGGCTCAACTGGCCAATGCAATTTGATGACATCGTTTTATGGAAGAGGAGCTAAATGAAACCACATGACAAAGGAGTGATTTCCATTGTAGTGTCCTGGTCCCTGGAAGGGTGGTCCAGGTTTTAGTAGAAGGTCTTGGGAAAGCTCACTTCTTGCTAGGCTTACATTTGCTACATGTGGTACTTGCCTTTGCCAAAGGCTAGGGAGATGCTTTAGGGATAACTGGAGTATTAGTAAAATGGTATTTAAGGTCCTGCTCTTAGTGCCAGTGATGTTAATGTATTTAATTTAATTTAAACCCAGATTTTCAGCACTGGCTTTTGGATTAGGCAGTTAGAAGGTTGGCTGGTACAGCAAAGAACTGATGGGATAGGGTGACGTTGCCTGCTCATAGCTGGGCTCCTCCTGCTCTGAGAAGTTGCTTTGCCTGCATATTTTGAGGAGAGGTGGCAAAATTCAGGTAAGCTTACTCTGCTCAGGTTTAAACAGTGGTAAATATTTCTATAGGGAGTAAGTGAATAAAACAGGTTTAAATTCAACTGAGTGCCGTATTGTGGTTTGAAGCAGTCAGTCTAAAGATACATTTAATTAAACTGGTTCAATTTCTAAACTAGGATTATGGAGTCTACCTTTTACACTGCTATAAAATCCTTGTGTATGAGTGAGCTTTCAGTGTAATGAAAAAGGCTGGGGGACACAGTTGTAATCCTCAGCTAACCAATGAAATATTTACTTAATAAGGATCTGAAAGTTAATTTTACAGTCAATTTTTTTTTAAATGAAAGCAAAATGCCTGTTATATGGCTAAGTCAGTGCCTTTAGTCAGTGAATAGAAGAGTTGCTTTTCTTAACTGGGAACACCATTTTAGTATCACAACTGACCTTCTAGCAGGAGGTTAGTCCTAATTGACCAGGTTTATACTGAAAAAGATTCAGAAATCATTAGAGAAGAGCAGAAAATTAGAAAATGAATGGTTTTCGAGTTATTTCAGAGTCGACTGAATAAAAACCAAATACTGACTTGTGTGTTAAAGAATTTTTTACAAAAACAGAGTAAATACCTATTCTGTAACAGTAATTAATCCACCAGATCACACTCTGGTGGAGTCTCCTCCATTGACTAGAAGGAGCCTGGGTACATTGATGTTCCCAGGGAAAGGCAGCTGTTGTGGCTCTCTGTGTGCTGTTCTTATGTGCCATCCAGTAACACACAACTGTCTTTTCAGTGAAATCAGAGTGCTCCTTATACCATGGCATTAAAGATCATGCTTCTCCTGCTAGTATATAGACAAATACATAAATAATAGCAAGAAATGCAATATATGTGTCAATTACACTGCTGTTTAATAATAAATTGAACACATCTGCTCTGAAGGATATGCAAAATATATAAGAAGCGTATTCAGTAACAAAAAAGTGAAGGTGTTAATGCAAAATTCTGCTTTATGAATTCAAATCTGGAAGAAGAGCATGTTTAGTGGGAGATGGTGTGCTCTTTGCTGTGCTTCAGATTGATTTTATATCTGTAATTGTATGCAGGCAGCTGCCAGAAGCAGGACTTAGGATTCTGAGAAAACGAAATGATTTGTTCCAATTCCTGGGAACGTGAGTTTGTTTAGTGGCACTACGGTGCATTAAGTGTGTTGTGGTTGAGATTAACAAATGTAGGACAATTAATTAGTTCAGGTTTGGGAGTCACGCGTAGGTTATTCGATCTGTACATGCACACGTGGGGTGAGCCTTTTAGTTTGTGAGGGAACTTGTTGCTGACATCGTTTTCATGCCTCTTACCGGCAGTCAGAAAAGACAGAGCTGGAGGAGAAATAGTGAAGTCACTTGTCACTTCTGTAAAATAGTTTCCAGTTGAAACCTGAAATTATATATAATGAGGCATTCCTATAAACAGGGTTGCCGTAGGTAAGTAGCAGTTTGCGCGGGATGATGGAAGTTTTGCGACTGTAGAGGAATAATATTAATTCTCAGGAGAGATTACAAATGAGTAAATGCTGATGAATATGTACAAATGTGTATGTGTGAATTTAGTGCTTCTGAAAGGCAATTGACAGTTCTGGAAACTGAAGGCTGCTCTGTGCCAGGACAGTGCTGTGGAGGAAAGCAGCGCAGTCGAAATGTGGTGCCTCCCTGGTGCAGTGACCTAGGGTGTGTTCTGTGGGCAGCCCTGGCCGGGGTGAGGAGTGAGGTCGGATCTGCACCCACTTGGGACCCGCTGAGTGCAACGCCTGTGGATGTGGTTCTCCAAGCGCGCATCTGTTAGATTACCAACACGTTGAAAAGGCGTGGTTGGGAACTTTATGTGGATGCTTACCTTCTCCCTCAGTCACAGGATGCCATTAGGCCTGAAGTTGTGTCAGGTGAGGTTTAGGTTAGATACTAGAGAATGGTTCTTCACTCGTGGTGTTTTGGCACTGGAACAGGCTCCTTAGAGAAGCGATTGCAGCACCAAGCCTGACAGAGCTCAAGAAGCGTTTGGATGACACTCTCGGGCACATGGTGTGACTCTTGGGGATGGTCCTGTGCAGGGCCAGCAGCCGGACTCGCTGATCCTTTTGGGTCCTTCCAATTTAGCATATTCTGTTATTCTCTGATCTTGCCTTATACAAGACGTGACCTTTGAATGAGTGCAATATGTATGTTTTTATGAGGAGTAATGGAGGGGGAGGAACTGACAGTCTTGCACCTTCTACTACATGTCCCGCTGTTCTTTTAATAACTCATGCATTGTATTGGTACAGAAAGTGGCTCCTAGTGAAAAGTAACAAGGTGCAGTGGGGTAGAAAATGCAGAAACCAAGAGATTTTGATCCTTAAAGGTATATTGGAGGTAAAGGTGTGCGTACTGCGGCGTGAGCAGCAGCAGCAGCTACATCCTGAAGCACCTCTGCAATGCACGCAACTACAGCATAAAAAAGTAGAAGTAAGAGGCAACAATGAGGAAAAAGGCTGCTAAACAATAGTATAAAGTTTTAAGAATGCAAGGTTTTTCTTCTTGCTTTGCTTAGTTTTAAATTCTGGGGATTTATGTTTAAGAAAATGGAAAATATTTACTTGTATAACCATTTCTGGAACTATTTTTATCTCAACACCTGAGTGTGATTTTTAGAGGTGTGATTTATGGCCTTTATTAGAGTATAGGCCAGTATTAGAGTATAGGCTTAACTTTGAAACGTGGCTTAGTTCATTTAAATTCAGCAAAAGGTGAGTGTTTACACAAGTGCAGTGTTAGAAAAGTGAGATTTCAATGCAGCTAAAGTCCCACTTTTGGAGGTAGCACAGTTGACCTTCGGGGTGATTTAGGTGCCTAAACCACTCTAACAAAAGGGAAAAAGAAAAATGTTAATTTCTTAAGTTACCTGCTTTGTTAAACATTGTTCTGAAAACTTCCGGGGACTGTGACAAGTGAATGCAAGAGGTGTCTTCGAGGAGCTCCAGCAACTGCAGCATTTACCTGGATTCCCGTTTTAAGGAGTGATAGTGAGGGCATTTTAAATGGTTAATCACAGTAGCAGAGATTGGCTTCTCTAAGTGCTTGTATGTTTTAGTTGTCTTTCATATCACTGGGAATGTTGGTCAGGTGGGACCTCAGGAAGCACCTGCACGGGCAGGACCAGAGCTAACAGCAGATAGGGACAGCCATGGTTTTGTCTAGTTGAGTCTTGAAAACCTTCGTGGACAGTGCTGCCAAAACCTACCTGTGCAGTGTTTGGGTTGTTTTAGTAGGCCGTATTTTTCTCATTATATTTCAGTTTGTGTTATGTTGCTGTTAAGTACATCTGTATTAGCTTTATGATGCTTTCTGGTCTTTTTTTTTATGGTTTGAGATACTAGATCAATAATATGAATATATGTAGGATCTTTGTGGAGCAGATCCTTCATGGCTCCCTCCATCAGTGAAGAGGAGGTTCCTGCAGAAAGTACTGCAGAGAAAGAGCTTCCATCTCCCCGTTAACAGTGATAGAGATGACTCGTCTTATGAGGCCAAACTTGTGTGTGAGAGCAGAGCCCGAGAGACAAGAGGGAAGCATTATGGGCCTGGTTTTGTACCCACTGCTGTCACGGCAGGCTTTGCTATTTGTTTTAATCTGTTGATGCTAAAACCCTGAGGTGGTGAGGCTGTGGAAGCTATAGTCACTTGAGCATGCATCCACATGGGATTTGCAAAACTGCAGAAAGAAGTTCAGCAGTCGGTGTTCAGTGGTGTTCGATGGGCTTAGGAACACAGCTGTTTCCAAATCCAGCGTTAAAAAAACCCAACAGAACTTTCAAAAAAATCTGACTGAAACATTGTGAGTTTTGCTATTGTTTTCCTTCATTTAGTGGGACAAGGTTTTGCTCTCGCTTGCTGTTCAGAAAGCGTGGAGTCTTTTCAGTGTCTTAATAGGTTTTGGTTCAGCCCCTTGTACAGTTTCCCGTGTAGAGCTTTTGTTTCTTACAGCTCCAGCTCTGGAGAGCAGTGAGTGGGATGTTTCTCTGGAGCTGTGGACTTTTTATTGACTCAAGCACACAAGTTAAAGAAAATTAGGATGTGTATGGGGAGGAAAATGGAAGTGTATTGTTTTTTATAAAGTGCCACCTGCAACACGCTTTTAAATAAGCCCCCGTATGGCCATGTATGGGTTTTTTTCACTTGAAAGACACCATCTCCTTCTTCTAAACATTTGCACAGCAAAGTAATGCATTATTGCATTTTCATAAATAATTGAAAAGCAACTTAAAAGAAAGTAGGCCAACAGAAAAAAAAAAAAAGAAAGTGTCGGTTTCAAATTTGAGAGAAGAAAAATATGTTTGCTTCTTGGTAACAAGTCAGTTAAATGTTATTAAATCCCATTCTCCCACCCTGACATGACCAAAGACAAATCTGACAATTGACAGTTTCATTTGAAAAAGAGAGAAATGGGGGAAAGGGTTTTGGAATGCTGAGTTTGGTTTGGTTTGTTTCTACCTTTTTTTTTTTTTTTAAAATTCTTTCCTCCCCCTTGGTAGGAAAGGAATTATGACCCCTTATCAGTTTGCTCATGACTGAGGAGCAAGTCTCTGGAGGTCTCTGTGTTGGCTTTTCAGCGCCGTTCTCCGTGCTGGGCTGTAATAATGCAAGTTATTTTAGAACTGTGCATACGTTAGTGTTCTGGCGCAGCATGATACAATAATGTGTGAAAAAGCATAAGATCACACCTTGGTGAAACTTGCAGATTTCCTGCATAATCCGACAGTGAGCTCTTGTCAGGTTTTGACTATATGTAAAGTGAGAATAAAGTTTCCAGAAGCAAAGCGTAAGCCTTGGATGCATTTTGAATGGCTGTGCAGGGATTTTGGCCCTGACGTGGTTCCGAATGTGCCTGACTTCAAGCACTTTAGTCCCAACATAGCCAGCGGGTCTCCTTCAGCGCTCAGAATTTGGCAAATGCTTTGAGCCCATCACCGAACTGTAGCTTTATTTTTGCTAGTGCTGGGGAAGATCAAAGAGCCAGTGTAAATAATTTCTTAAAAAACAATAGGTGACATGAGGAGTTTTCATGTCTCGGTGGCAGAACCAGGTGCTGTCTGTGGGAATGGGTTATGGCCATGGGTCTCTCCATGGGGCTGCAGGCACGATGGTCTGAGCTGGCTTGGCCAGGAGAAGATGTGCATGTGGGACATGAGAACATAGCGTCTAATGGACTCAGTGCAAGATGAGGATCATCAGGGATTGTGCCTGGGCTCTGGCCATGGGTTTGTGCAGTACCAGAGGTCAGAGGGAATTGCTGGGTGAGGTTCTTCCATCAGGCAGGAGGCCTGACCTGTGAGTCCTAGCAGTCCTTTTCCAGCCTGGAGATCAATAGATCAGTGATCGCTGGTGTTTAATGTGTTGCTTAGTGTGCTTTAAGATTATTGCTGCTCAAAGGGTAGACCCCAGTGATGGTAAGCTTCATGCAACTGATCTGTCCTCCAGAGCAAGAAATGTGTGTTCTCTCCTGCTTTCCTCCCAGCCTTACTCCATCTCCTTTTATTTTTTATCACCAGTGTGGCTGTATTTCAAGTCCCTGCCCACCATTTCCAAAATGTGTGATACATTTGGTAAGGATTTGGAATTTGGGATGCTTCGATATAACTTTGTGTAGGTTTTATAGAAACACCTGACGTGTATGTTTAGTTCCTAAACACCTTCTGTGCTTGATTTATCCTCACAGGTTGTCAAGGTATTCAGATGACCTGAAACTGAGGAAGTGAGAGGGAGCTCAGCTGGCAAAAGTCTGACATTGAGTCTGACTGCGGCTCAAATTTGTTTTGCAGAGTTGAGCCCAGGCTGCGTGGGCGGTGAAGAAAGCCTTCTTCACTTCACCATTGTATCCAAAAAGCTTTGAGTAGCATCATTTCTTTGCAGGTGATGAATAACCTAGTTAGCTCACATTGTTTCAATCCAGTGACAGTTCTCCTCTGAGAAGGCATGGTGGTTATTTGTGAGAGTAGGTTCATGTTCAGGCTCAGTGATGGAGATGTTCTGGTGGTTCTCTGGTAGGTCTTCTGAGTCAGAGAAGCGACACCATCAGCCATCTAACAGGGACCACCATGCACTAGTTCCTTCTTTACATTAGACACTGCTGTTTGACATGGCTTGGCAGCTTGGCTTCTAGTGAGGCAAGAACTTTTATCCTCAGTGGGTATTTTTAAGGTCCTGTGGCAATTGTGCTCACCAGAGGCAGCCAGATCTTGAGACTGAGTATGTGGAGGATGCTTATAAAGTGGTGTCTTTTTCTCATGTTGCAGAATTTCCTTTCCCTCTGGCATCCCTGACCAGTGTCTCTTATGGCATAAGGCCTGTTTTGGGAGGTGTCTTGCACAGGTTCAAGGAGGGCTTTCTGGGCAGAACACAAGAGTCATATTGTTGACACAGCCCCATGTACATGACTGTTTATTACTGTTTTATATATCTGTAAGAACAGCATATTGATGACTGCATGTTAAAACTCTGTCTTTTAGTGCCTCATTTTCTTTCCGAAAAAGAAAAAAAGCTACATTCTTTCACAGAAAAAGAATTACAATGGAGCAAGTACTAGTGCTGTGTTCATACATGATCAAATTCTGGAAGATTAGGGCACAGTGTATAAATTGCCTTTCTGTTCGTTGGGTTAGCAGCTGTCAAATAAGTGATTACAGGCGTTGGCATAGCTCTTCTTTCCATAATCTCTGTGAAACAGGGATGGAAATGTAACAGATGCCATTTAATATGGACCAGCACCTAGGTTCTCTTTCTGGGTCTGGCTCTTTTTGCCTCGTGGCCAAAATTTCTTAGCATCTTTTTGCTTGAATTCTCCACTACTTATAAATGGAGATAATAGTACTCACTCACTGTGCAGGAGATTTCTGAGGCTGTTTGTTACATTGTTTGAGATCTTGTGATGAACGATATGAAGAATATGCAATAGCGTTACTGATAAGATTAAATAAAAGCATTCTGTTGAGACTAAGGAAAACTATTGCTCCTAGATGAGTTTTGCTTTGCTGGGTAGTGTTAACTTTTTGCAGGAAGTAATTTGGTCCGAGATTGTGTTGGCGTGTCATTTCCTGGGATTTTTTTAATTTGCTAACTGACAAGGCTTTTTGATACCAGGCACTACACTTGAAGTCCTGTTGAAGAGCAAATGAAGTGTTGTGATGCTATTTTTTGCAGCATAGGAGTCTATGGTGACTCATTTAGTGTTCGTAATGCCTGTGACAGATTAAAAAAAATGAAATCAGCTACTCCCAGTGAGAAGGATACACTCAGCCAGACCCTATTTGAGAATTATTTGCAGCACTGTTAAGACCAAAGTACACATCTTCCCCCTCCCCCCTGAAGGAATCCAGCTTATCATGAAATGTTTATCAGAGCCATATAAACATTTCTCGACTGCTGAATTTTGAAGGGAAATTCTTTTGGTCTAACATATGTATTGCAAGCAAAACTCTTCACAGATTTTTTAAAAATACATAATTAGCTTGGTTGCAGCCCTACTTATTACCAAGCATGCCAGCATCTGGCAAGGGTACGGTGATCTGGGAATTCACTGCTTGAAGCCTTGGAACAAAGTGTTCTGATCCGACCCCAGGCAGCAAGTCCAGGACTTGAACTGGAATCTTCAGGAGCAGAGAAGTCTTAAGTGTCTGGAAAATTGGCCTGTTGAGTCACCACACAGGCACTAAAACAAAACTAATTTTAAGCAGGTCAGAGTTCAGTGATTCCCTCTGGAATCTAATTTTTTTTCCTTCAAAAAAAAGAAGTCTTATGTTTTAAGTGAAAAGGGTCAAAGTTGATGCACTGCTACAATTTTTGAATGCTTTCCCTTAAGAACAGCCACCCAGGCTAGGATTAGCATGAAGGGCTGCTAGGCTGGCACTTCAGTGTCTGGGTTAAAAATATTTTAAAGCAGTAAATGCAGTCAGAACGGAGAGAGCGAGCCCTGGGAGCTTTCCTATTCAAAAATGTGTGAGCTCAGGGCAGCAACTGCAATGTAATTTAGGGCAGTATATGCTTCATAGCTTTGGAGAATATTGCCTCTTGTTAATGTTGCATTGGAGGACAGTGGGATAGTAGTAATTTTAGAAAGGTGGTATTCCTTTTTGTTTTACATTGGAAACTTCAGAATAAATAAAAAGAAGCATCAATTGAGGAAGAAATGTAACTGCTGAAACCCAGCAATGAATCCACCTCTGAGCAGGCTATAGAAACGACAGGGGAGAGAGAGTATAGAAACATTTTCGTGGGAATGCAACTGCAAAAGGAACTTAGCAGACAAAGGGAAAATCAGGTACGTACTTTAAAAGGCATGTGGGCAAACTTTTGTCTGAGAGCCCAGCGAGGAGCCGGCTCACACTAAATTACAAAATGTTTGGGGCGATCAAATGACAGAAAGCTTGTATTGCTTTTCCATTGCTGAAGAAGAGGGACTGTCTATAAGCAGGGATGATTCAAGTAGCTGTTTAAAAAAAAATGCTTGCAAGAGTGAGGGAGATCTTTCGTTCCCATTCCTTTATTAAGACGATTTCCTTCTTTTTCCCTTTGGGTCTTGCAGAGTTCCCTTTACATTTGCAAGTGAAAAGGATGGGGTGTGGGCTACCTAGGGAAACTTGAATCTGAACTCTGTGTCAGGCATTGTGAGCTTGGTGATCTCTGTTTATCTCTTAGGAAATAGTCCTGCTTGCACAACAGGGCAAATGCAATGTGCAGATGTCAGAGCTGCTAGAGCAGAGGGGGCTGTCTAGGAAAAGCAATGCCAAACCTAATGGCTAGAGTGGAAAAGTAGCAGCTAGGACTTCAGGCTTTGCTTCCTCCCTGTGCCTTTCCATGGCTGTAGGCAAATCTCTAGGCCAAACAGAAAGCTCCTTATTCTTGGTAGTGAGTTGCAGCTCCTTCAAACTGTACTGCTGATAGGAGTATGTTTTTAGGAATGGTTACCCGCATCTGGGTGGAAAGATCTGTGCTTTGGTCATCTGTGCAATAGTCAGATTGGTCTGAGAAATAATACTTATTCCACAGGATTTCCCCTTCAATGTGCTGTATTTGTTGGGTATGTGGCTTTGGGAGTGAAGGAGACAAAAAGCTTGAATTTATTAAGACAACCTCAGTCTGACTTGCTGCTACATGAAGTTATTGGAATGTTTCTCCTTTGTATTCCCGCAGGTATACAATGCATGGGGATTTGAATGGGAGGATGTGTGAATCCCTGAGATCCAATTTGTCTTCCAGGTTACAGCAAGGCCCCATTTTTCCTAGACTTAACAAGTAGCAACCATAGTTTACTAAAATATTTATTTATATTTAGTGAAAACTTCCTGACATGCAGTTGCTTTTGTGTTTAAGATCACAGTTTATAGCCCTTTGAAGTCTGTGTGTCTGAAGGAAAAAGATGTGTTTAGGATATGCTGAACTTGAATTAATCGTGTAGGCAGGTAACAGGCTGAATTTGTGGTGTGGCTCATTTTGCTAAGGGAGTAAGTCGAGCAATAAGTAATGCTGGGCCACCTTGTAACACAACAGGAGGTAGTGTAGCTTTAGTGCAAGGTGGTATGGTTCACTGAATTCGATTTATTGACCAGTTCTCCAAACTTCGGGGATTATGGTGGTTCTGAAGAAAAGAAGTTAATTTAGGATTTATTTTTTTTAGCTTTTGATTCAGAATTGTGAACAAATCACACAGATTTCCAGCCATGATACTTTAATCTGCAGTGATTTCAAACTCAAAAACTGCAAATTGTTTAAAGGTTTCAATTTATATTTTGCTTTTTGAATGATGTATTTCTTTTCACTAGTACGTGACCCAATGGAAACTTCACAATCAGGAAGAATTTCAGGGGGCTAAGAGGCAGAATGTGTTTTGGGTAGTTCCTGAGCATAGTACTGATTTTGTTTGTTTGATCTCTGTATTAGTAATTCCACAGTTCTCCTTATATCCAGCCCCTTTTAAATCTTCTCTTAGCACAAGAGAGTTGCAACATGTGCATGCTGTGCTGATCCTTTTTGTTTAACAGGCGATGCCTTTGCTCTCAAACTAGCTATCAGAATATGATGGGTCAACAGGATCGTTCTCTTTATCACGAAGCACACCTGAAATATCTGCTTAGGTAGTGCCTGTGATTTCTCAGCAAATATTCAGCCCAGTGGGGAGCTGCAGGACTCACCTCCATCTCCCAAGGGTTAACAGTAACCTATAATAATAATCTTGTGGCACAAAAATGCTTCTTTTTATGCATTACCTATTTCCAGAGGCCTAATTTAGGTTTTGTATCAAAATGGATATCACAAACGCTTGAGCTTCCTGCTGGGAATGAAAGTGCTACCGAGAGACTTCGCTCTCTGTTATTCTCCTGGTGTCCGGGAGGGGTGAGGAGGCAAGGAAACAATTGCTGATATCTGTAGCAGTAAGTATAAATAGTAGCGGGATGGGGTTGCAGAGGTAAAATAGTTTGACAGCATTGTTCCTGTGAAAGCCTGACCTTTTCTCTTGGTTAGAATATATATATATGCATGTGTGGAAATATATGTGTTTTCATATAGGGAGCAAATTAACATATTGACACAGAGAAAGTTGGGTTTATTTTACAACTGCAGAAAAATTTTACCAATCACCAAAAGAAAAGAATATTGTCACAGAGTAAAGTGAGATGGTGTGTTCATGCTTAGAAACACAGGCAGCTATGCTCAAGTGTGCTATGTGATGAGCACACGTGTGTCGCTGCTCTCTCTGTGCACATTTCATGCCAGATTCTGCTGTAGATCCAGTGGAACTGTTTCCATCAGTTACTTTCCTCAAGGATCTGTCTGTTAAATGTTTTCACATATAAAAGAATCATGTTTGGATTTTTTGTTGTTGCTGTTGTAAGGAGTTGAAACAAGGAAAACAAAAGCTGGATTTAAAATTTTACTTTGAGGTCAGAAATGCTTACTGAACACTCAGTTTCTTCTTTCCTGGTATTGATTTTCCATTGGAAGCAGATGTGGAACGAGAAGGAAGACTTTAACAAAACCTACAAGATACTTGTGTTTCTGAATTTTCTGGCAGTTGTTATTTTTTCCTGCTCTTTTGTGCAAAACTTCGTTGTATTGAATTTGTCCCAAACCCATCCTCCTCCTCCTGCTCTTGCCTCTCAGCCTGTCTCCTTCTCCTCTCCCTGATCCTTGCTTTGGGCAGAAGGGCAGTTCCTGTTGGGGAGCACATTTTCTTTGATCTGCAAGGAAGGTGTTCCCAGGGTTCCTGTAGCTCTAGCCTGGTAGGTCCGGGTGCTGAAATGTGGATGGGGTGAGAAGTGCTCGCCTGGCGTGCCAGCTCCAGGGAGTTCAGACATCTGAGTTCTAACTGGGCACGGTGGTGGGTTCTGGTGGGGAGAGAGCAAGAGTCCTGCCCAGTCCTGGTGCAGGTCTGCCTCGGCATGCTGGCCATCCAGATTGGATGTATGGTGAATACTTGGAGGTGCATGAATGTGTGTGGGTGCTGCCTCAAGTGCCGTGGGAATAGAGGGCAGATCCAGGTCGGGCCTGGTGGGATTTATTCCATTGGTTTCAGCCCTGCACATGTAGGGTTGTATTGGCTTTGGCCCGCAGTCACCTGGCTGAGCATGAAAGTGGTCCTTGAGCAGACCGGCATTCCCAATCCCAAGTGTGGTGGATGAGTGTGTGGCAGAGAGCATGGAGAGCATGAGCTCTGCCACTGAAGTGCTCTAGCGTGCTGGGTAAGTCTCTTGACCTTTTGTTCCTTGGTATTCTTGTATTTAAGGACATACAGACTTGCCATCACACATGGGTGTTGCAAGAATTAATTAATTACCATTTGTACCCATTTGAAGACTTATAACCCTAAATAAGCGAGAACTTAATCAGTTATTTTTCTTCATATTTATGCTATAGGAAAAATCTACTCATTTATTTCCAAGCACATGACACACACAAACTATCTTCACACTTCTGAGTGAAGCTGGGGCTTGATGCCAAGGTTTTTTTTTTTTCCTGGAGAATATGGTATACTCGTACACTCAGATCGAATGGTACAACCTTACGGTTTCACTCGGGAGGTGGAGATTTTTTTCCTACTGTGTTTTTGTACTTAGGAGCTGTAAATACCAGGTGCTTCTCTTCAGTCAGGCTCTTTGTCCTCACGACTGCACCCATTGCCAATGTCCTTTAGCATGTGAACTTGCTTCTTTGGAGCAGCTCTGACTAGTGAACTGGATGTCTTTTTTCCCCATATGTTCTGCCATCTCCTTCTACATTAATTATTGCACTTAAAGATTCTGGGAACTAGGGAAGGAGAATGGGGAAAAAATATAATAGGGAGGGTTGCTTATCAGCTTTTACACCCCTTTCCTTTGTGTAAGGAGAAGCCCTTCAGTGCTTCAATGTGGGAAGGAGATGTAACTCCTGTCCCACCCCTGATGCAGCCCTACAGAAAGGCCATACGGTGCCCTGGTTTAATGTGGAACACTGAGGCACAACAGTGTGAAGGAAGTCAGAGTTCGTGGCTGTCTCTGCACTTGCCCTCATAAGGGAGTTAAATCAGAGCTAAGGGTTTTTTCTTTTGTGTTTTAATTTCCTTTGTTTTAAGAAAGTATTTTTTAAATGAAGTGGGGGAGGAGAGTAATACACCACTGACATGCTTTGGGATCTAAGGCTCCTGTGGACCCCATAGGATGTCAATGGACTCATTAAGATTTAGCCAAGTTTTATGCATTATTCATAATATACATTCACAGCATGCACCCTAAAGACTGTCTCCTGTGAATGCTTAGTCAGAATCATTTGCATTCTGTATTATGGATCCATAATATAGAATACATTTAGCTACGTTTTGGGTATTATCCCTTACACATATTTCCAGCCTTTACTGTTCTGGCATATGCAGCAAATGTGTTTAAACAATAGCATGTAGTTATGTTTTGTTGCTCCATAAAAACTAATGCATAATAAGGACCCAGATGAAAATTAATTATTGCATAAGAGCAGTGGACAGGCTTTTTCCTCTTTGCAACTTTAGTGACATTTTAAATTTACTTTTCTAACATGTCTAAGAAGTGTTTTAAGTTCTGGGCTGATATTTTGTAAATTTTGTGTTTCAAATACACACAAAAATAATTTTTGATGTGGAAGGTTGGCAGGTGATGAAACATCAAATTGAAGCTTAGATGCTTAATAATCGTAAGAGCCTTTTGCTGTAAGTTTACTCTAATCCTACGAACATTATTTCTGCTGTACATGACAAGACGAAAGAATCAACAAAACACCACATCAGAAAATTAATTCTCTTCCTGTCATCTGAAGCACTGGAGCTTCTCTGTGTTCTTTTTCTCAGCTGCAAGTACATCATGGTGATGGGTCTGATCTCAGCTTTGCCACTGATCCACGGAGTGGCCCAGATGTGTTCCTTAGTACAACTCTGCCTTAGTTTCCCCATGGGAAATGGTGCTCCTTAAAATCCTCTATAGTAGCTGTCTGTTCAGATTTAGTCCTTCAGCACCCTGCCACTGCTAATAGAGAACATTCCTGTGGGAAATAGTGATTTTGTTGGAAAGTGGGATTGCTTTTGGGGCCAAATTGTAGTAGAGGGAAGACAGGGAGGTATGAAGATTAACTTCCTTGTGCAGAATTAATTAAGGAATGGTTTTTATGAAGTGTCTTCCATGTTGGGGACCATGAAAATAGTTCTAGTTGCCAGTCCCTGTGAGAGAAAACAACAGATAGGCAGAACCGAGGATCTCGTGGCATCTTTTGCAGAACCATTTCCTTTGGGGAACAGCCCTGTATATGTTCAGAAAAACATGGGGAATGTCAGCTTTTCATCCATTTTCTTGTTCAGGGAAGGGCTACAAGGTTGTGCAGGTGACAAAGGAGCTGTTGGAAAGGTGATGTCCTTGTCTCAGGAGCCTGGCTCATGGTGGGCAGCAGTGTTTCCTTAAGCCTAAATATACACTGTATGCACAAAGGATATCAAGTGACTTGCTACGTCCAGTTCTTTGCAAATGTTGTAATACTTGATTAAAAGCCAGGGCTTATCAAAACACTTAAAATAAAAAAAAAAAAAGACCTTGATATCACATAAGATTGAAATGTTTTTTTTCCCATCAGACTTAACACAGGAGAATGTTTTGGCAAAGTTGAGTCGGGAGGCAAATAGTTGGTATAAATTTAGCTGAAAAATCTTAAGGATTATTTATGTTTACTCTTTTTCTGCTAGATCTTCCAGTTTACCTTCAAGAAGCATTCATACATATATGCCCTGAGGATACAGTAGAGAGTTAGGAAGGATTCTGCTGTGGCCTAAGCAAAGTGGAAACCTTCTATCATTTGGTCCAGGACTGTCTCTTGAGCTCTCAGTAGTGTAACATCTAAAATATAAGCATTTTATTGCCTTTCTGTTCAAAACAGATGACCAGTTTTTCATCAGAATTTTTCACAAGTAAATTGAGAATTGTAAATTTGCAAATACTTTTGCAGCATGCCTTTGCTGTTCCTTTTGCTTACATAGCAATCGACAGTCCATTATTTTTAATCCTGATGCATAGAAGAGAAATACTTATTTTTTTCTTGTATGTGAGATGTAGTGCAGTGGAGTTATCTATGTGTAATGTAGTCATAGTCTGCACAGAGTGTAGCATTGTGAGGTAAGGGTAATCATTGTAGAGAGAGTATTAGTTTTGAGAGCAAATGTTATGATGCGTTGCCTGGTGGCTTTACGTCCAGTGGAGCAAAGCTACCTTTCCATCTTATCTGTTGCATACGTGGGACAGTGGGCAGGAAAGAAAGACAGCAGGTATAAGGCTGAGATCTGAGTTTCTCCTGAGCTCTGTGGGGAAAGTTTTTCTTGTTATCTTCCTTGATCTTTCCCTCCTAGTCCTCTCCTAGTCCCTCTTTTCCCTAGCTCTTGTTGCAGCCCTGGAACTCCTCTGCTGTACCCTTTCCTCCCTGAAAGGTCCAGCATGAGATCCAAATTAATCTGTGCATCAAAGATTATTGGCTTGGTATCTGTTGTGTGCTTGTGACACACTGTTGGTCCCTTTCACTGGACGTCAACATTGGGACCAGTGAGAACAGATTTTTGCTTTTACATATCAACAGAACAGGAACATAAACAACGCTCAAAAAATCAAGACGTCAAAATACCACTGTCAGATTCATGAATATGCTATATATAAGCCTAACTTCTGAGATTTTCTTTTATTCTCATGAATAGCATTTACATTTGAGCGAATGCAAATTCAATTCCACTTTTGATGCTCTGGAAGCTGCTTCTGGAAGGTGAGTAGAATGTGCCCTTTAGTCCATCCCAGTTCAGGCCCCAGTGCTGCATGTACAACCCTGGGATTTCCAGAGGATTCAGCAGTTCTGCTCCATATGGTTTTCTTCTCAGCAATCTAAATTCATATTGTAAAATTTGCAGTGGTGCAATGAGCATGGGTTTTGTTAGTGTTAGTAGGCTTGTGATGTGGAAAATAAAGAGCTTGCTTCCTACTGTTTAGTGAAATTTCTAGGAAGTTCCTAACAGTTTTATTTAATACTTGCAATAGGTAGCTTTATCTTTCTAAATGATTTCAAACAGTCTTTCTTCCATG
Source organism: Sclerurus mexicanus (assembly GCA_013396755.1). Classification (NCBI taxonomy): domain Eukaryota; kingdom Metazoa; phylum Chordata; class Aves; order Passeriformes; family Furnariidae; genus Sclerurus; species Sclerurus mexicanus. The sequence goes on from VWZF01002025.1 coordinate 189,094, forward strand.
AACAGCTGTTTAAATAGGAACTAGGGTACATAGAAAATGAGCATTGTACATTAGCTGGACTCACAGGGATGGTAAGAGAAGGAGAGTTTTCTTTTCCTGTACTAATTTCTGTATCTCCATATAGCATCTGGCCTAAAAGAGCACCTGTATACCAGGTTTTAATTCAAGACTTCTCAGGTACTGTGCTGCCATTATTGAATTACACTATAGAAGCAGTGGTTTGAATGGATGGATTTTAAAGGGTTTCACTGAGTTACCTACTGTATTTTTAACCTGTTTTATATGGAGTTTTACCTCTGATTCAGTTCATCAGAGGAAATCCAGACTTTACAGTTAGCTGTACTGTTGTACACTTTCTTCTCTTGCTGTTCTCCCTGTCCTTTGTCTAAAATCATCTGCATAGTATTTCTGTCCATCCCTAGTGTTAAAAAGTCTACTGTCAGAACCCTCATGCATCATAGGGTTTTAGAAGCAATAGATTCTGATTTCCTTTTTATTAGCCCTGGTTCTCAGCCTTTATAGTTCAGGGTCTTTAACTTTCAACCGTAAAATTCAGCACTTTAAAAAAAGAAACAGATTTTCATATGATCACAAGCTTAGAGGCTTTAAGGAAAGCACCAGGTATTCCACGACAATAGGAAAAGTTCATGGGTGTTTGAACCCTGGAACTTCCTGGAATACACGATTAAAAGGGTCCACAAAGGCTCTCAGGTTGTGTGTTCCTCCCACACAGAAGATCTTTTACCTTGTGGTGCTTCATAGGGTGCATAATAACCAAAGGAAAAAAAGGAGACTATACCTCTCATATCCCTGTTCTCCGTACAGTAGAGTTGGGAGCAGAGGGATACTGAGAATGGTGAACTGCATTTAGTGAAGATAACTCTTCTTTCTGCTTAGCTAATTTATCTGAAGAATAATTTTCCCAAAATTTTAATGGAACCAAATTCCCCAAAATATAATTGAAGGGGAGGTGCAAATTCACACAGATCTCTGTACTGGAAAGTACAGAAAGTTTGACAGATCCTGAAGACCTGTGCCTTTGAAAGGAGTATTCCTCATCAGTGCTCTAAATCTGCCCCCTTCCGCTGCCCTTTGCTTCTGTCCTCAGGAGGGCAGGGAGCAGATGCTTCTCTCCTATTTCCTGTCTCCTTCCTCACCAGAGCCACAGAAATCAGCCATGCTCAGCCAGCAGGACTCTTCACCTCCCAGTGTTGTCTATATTCTGGATTTTGTTACTTAAATACTCAGGTCTCTGCTGTGAGTCTATTCAGAAATTATTTTCTCTGCTGTTTTTCCATAACATTTTCTGTGTCCATACAAATATCTTTCAGGAATGGCACCAAAATTCCCCCAACCCTTTTCTGGTGATTGCTAGTAAAGCTTTAATTCATGTTGGGGCTTGCAGTCCTTGCCAGGCTGTTCCTTCACCTCTGTTGCATCTCATCCTCAGACAGTTAGCAGGAGGTACAGTAGCCTGCCTGGTTAGCTTAAAAACCTCAACTTGCTATTCACTATTTTCTCACTTTTGCCATTTTTACAGCAGTGGCACTGCCTTGATCTTACTGATTTGTTTTAGTTCTGAGACCATTTTGTAGTGATGGATGGAAAAGCAAAGAGGAGTTTAGAGCTGCATTCATTAATCTCCGTTATTTTAAAACTAAATCCCAGTGATAAATATTATTTTTATATTGCTGCTGATTAAAATGTACAAGAAATAGACTCCTGTTTTGAAGATCAGACTTCTTTGCTGAGTAGAAGGCATGACAGCCCTGTTGAAAAGAGTAAAAGCTGAAGAGCCTGGTAGGTATGTCCATTTTAAATGTGTGCCATGTGTGCTGAGGGTGACTTGGTTCACACAGAATATTTGCAGTCAAGTCAAAAATAGAACTCATAACTTGCATGCTTGTGCTTCCTCAGTCCAATCCCCTCAGAAACAAATCTTCACGTTACTTAAAAAGAACAGAACTGAAACATGACCTCTGGAGTTTGCACTGGTTGCCTGTTGATGTAGAGTGAGAGCGAGGTGAAAAGCAAGGGACAAAAATTGGGACGATATATTGTGAGGCTTATGCAGATGTTGTGAGTGCTGTACCTGCCCTGCTTTGTAGTACTTTGGTCTTCATGGGTGTTAGTCTGGGATCTCCTTGAAATACTGGATTAATACAAATATTTCAAACCTAGTGCTAGTACAGTGATTATGTATTGCTCTATTTCACTGGGACTAGGGATTATATGTAGTAAATAAAGACAATTGCAGTCCTGGTTGCAGCTGGCTTGTTTCCTAAATATTAATACTAATACACACTGAAAAAGTAAAACAATTTAAAAGAACTGGTTGCAAAGTCTGTGCAGGTGTAAAAGTTAAGCATATGGCAGAGAGGAGATTGTCAGTGAAAATGACAGATGATTAGCATTCATTAAAACTTTCAATTAACACCTTGAAAAATTCCATAAAATAATACTGCATCTAAATAATGTGTGATTTCTCCAAGCATTCTTGTACCTGTTTGTAAGAGAAAGGAAGAGTGAGAGAGAGAAGAGGGGAAGTCTATTCCAAAAGTACTTAATATTAAGATTTTTTTAGTCCTTGGTTTGTTTTGGAGTTCAATGGTCTAGTGATGGATAAATCAAGTGTGAACTGTCAGTATGGGAAAAGATTTGGTCTGGATAAAAGTTAGTCCTAGATTTTCTTACCCATATTTTTAAAGAGAGCACAGGGGAGAACCCACAAGAAACTGCAGGACAGAGAGAAAGATGCTCTCATCAGTTAGCTAATTACGGAGGTCAGTACATGACAGCAGTGGCAGCCCTGTCTGTGTCATTTCATATTCTGTCAGCTTCAGCGGGATCTCTCCACGTTACGGAGAATTTGAGGTCTGTACCTTCTCTTGCTGGTGCATGCACATGAACTAAGGAAGAAGCCTCTGTCTCATCTAAGTAAGCTGTATGCCAGTAAATTAAAAAGTCAACATTAAGAGCTGACTTAGATGTTGGTTCTTAACATCAGCTGTTAATGATACTGAAAAAACTTCAAAAATCAGGCATTCCCTGGCTGCTGTGACCCAAAGAATTGTGCTACTGGAGGGAAAGAAGCAGCTTGGTCTTGCCAAAGCAGGTGTGTGGTTTAAACAATGCAAATAAATTCGTGTGACTGTTCCCTGTGGATCCTCTGATCCTTGGGATTTGACTTCTTTATTTCAGAAAAGAAAGCATCCATTGACACTGGTGTGTGTAATCTTTGTTCTCTTTTTCTTTACTGAGTGCTTCTGTGGTCCTGGCTAGACTCAAGGGCTGCAGAGCTCTGGGGCTCTGGAGATCTGGTCTTAATTTCCTCTACTCCATTCCTGTTTGAAGTTCCTGCATTCGTTACCTCACCATCTTTGTCTGCTCTTCATAATTGGGTCCAGTCAAGACATGAGTGTGGCATTAAAAATATAACACTCACACCTCCTGTTTCCCTTCCTTTCTGAAATGCTATTTCATAGGTTAGGAGTGTGTGTGTATATGTTGTCATATTTTCACAATGTTAGTGTCTTTGAGCTGCCATTTGTTTGAGGTAGCTGAGGACTCATGAAGAGGATGTGATGGCTAGTAAAAATCCTATGAAACAGGATTTAATTTGTAAAGCTCTTTGCCTCTGGTTGTGGAAGGGATGGAGGGATAAATATGAAACCCTCTATCTAAAATACCAATTAAAGTGCTAAGTACCTACTCGACCACTATTTTATAGACATTTTATAGATATATTATCTATTATATACTTATTTTTCCCTGTTTTAAAGTTCTTCTTACCACCACCTGTAATGATTGACTAGACCTTGCCATATCAAGACTGGAGCTCGTTTTTCGCCCAATTGCATCTGCACTCCAGCATGGGCTTTGCCTGGCCAAGAGCCCTGGCGCTGACACCAGCTCTGTGGGTTGGTGTGGGGCCATTATGCTTTGGGCCAATGCCCTCAACATTGAATGAGCCACCTCCATAGTGCAAAGCTCTGGGTCTATATTTTTATTGGTCTTTGTGGTGTCCCTGGGGTGGTTTTGTGGCACGTTTTGAATTCTGGCAATTCAAAAATCCAGAAATACTGAGTAGGGATTTTTCTATAAACTATTATTTCTGTAGATACTGGGGGGGATTTTTCTATATAATGCCATTGGGTTGTGTGTTTCATGTTCTGGGTTATTGGTTTGAGGGTGCCAGAAAGGTTAAAGGAGCCAAATTTGGCATTACATGTAGATATACTCTTTGTGTAGCATTCATGCTGGGATAAACTCTCCTGTCAGACTGTCTCCCCTTGGAACATTCTCACAGTTTGTTCCAGAAGGGAACTAGGGAGAAAACTAGGGTTTGTTTTTTTCAGTTCAGGAGTACAATATGAAATGAACTAAATAAACCATGTTCACACATCCATCCTTCCAGCTGGAGATTCAATGAGAAAGCTGGGTTGGAGAGGCAGCATCAATTTAAGTAGACTAGCAGAGAGCCTTGACCTCTCCATTTGATCCTTAGGACCCCCTCCCTGAAGCAGCATGCAGATAATGGGGTATGGGTAAATAAAAGTATAATTAGAAGCAACAGGAGGGAAAAGAAAAATCTGCTATCTTTTTGCATTTGTCTGCTCTTGGATTGCTGTTTTCAAAAGTGATCCACAGTGGCATCTCTTGGCTTCCAGGAAGGCAATGGGAATTTTATAACTGACGTCAATGGGAGCAAAATGAGGCTGATTTTAAGGGCTTTTTTTATAACCCTGTCCCTAGCGTACAGTCAGTTTCATTGTTTTCCCTGATATTTTTGTGGGTGTTGCATAGATCAAGAAGGAGAAAATAGTACTTAAGAAAGACAAGTTGTGATTGTGAAACCACAGAACTGTCAGAGAGGCTCTGGGGGGCAGCTGTGGGGCTCATGAATGCTGTTACTTTAATATTACAGATTGGAGTATATTTCAGTATGACACTATTACTTTGAGCACCTTTCCTACCCGAAGGACATCATCAGTAAAGTCCACCCTGTCTGACACAAGAAAATTCAGGGCAGTTCTACTGATGAGCTCGTGATTTGCTGCAGATGAGTTCAACCCTTTGGATTCCAGTTCATTTTGGCCACCTGAAGCCTGACACTGCTCATAAGTTCATGCATTTGGCATGGGATGTAGAAGGAATACATATTTTTCTACAGCATTTTGACAGGCTGATCCATGGTGAGACCTTTACACTGATGTCTACTCTCTCTTGATCCGTGTCTGACATTCACTAACATGGATGGCCGATATATGTGTGTGTAGAAGGGGCTATTCAGACCTCAGACTTGCTTATCATAGCACTGCAGCTAATCTCTTTCCTCTGCTAAGGTCAAGGTTGAAAGATGACTCCAAAGAGCAAAGAAAGGGAAGACAGGTTTGAAAATGGATACAGGGAGAATAGACAAAATATGCTGCTGTAAATGCTGATTTGTAATCTCCCCTTTCCTCTCTTGCCATCCTTTTTTCTTTCACTCGTATGGGTTATTCGTTAAGTATTTATTGAAATACGTGGTAAAAGGAATTCGTCTGACAGCTGAAGTGCCGATTTTGGCTTAGGCAGTTAAGTGGTGGATTTAAATTTGGAGAATTCATTTTCACCAAATGTCTGAGGGTGAGATCAGAAGTTAGCTCTGCAAACTTCATTGGCCTGACAGCACATGTTCTCACTTGGTGCAGGAGAGTGTTCTCATGGTATGTGGGGAGAAATTGTGGTATGTGGGACAAAAAAATTATTAGGCTGATCAGCCTTTGCCCTATCTCCAGGGGTTTGCTTTTTAGGTCAATCAAGAGAAATCTGTGTGGAATGTAATGGCATTTGTTGAGCAATCAGAAACTTACCCTTGAGCCTACAAACTGCTCTTGTACTATTTAAGAATGAAAAAGAAAAAAATAAAAGGAGATAACCTGTGTGTCTTTTGCTTTTTTTGCCTTTCTTTAAGCAAGGAATAATAGATGTTTGACACTGGCAGGAGTCTCTCATGTTGTAGTTGTCTTACTGTTTTTACTGGTGTGGTTTAAAAATCGTATGAGGGGTAGTCTTAGTATATCTAAATTAGAGGATCCAATAAGTCTGTTTTTCAGTAGTCATGTAACATGACTATATGTACTATTTGTAATACAGTATTTTTTTAACTTATAAATGCAGTGTAATATATGGGAAGAAGCCAAGCCTTACACTGAAAATATTGATTTCATTGATCTCTATTCTGTAAATTTCTTTGTGTTTATTATTTTAATAATACTAGCAAAAAACCCACCTCTCTCTTTGCCTCAGTGTCTCCTTCTAGTAGAAAGAAATAATAAGGTTTTCATCTTTATATCTACTCTGAAAACCTTACATGAAAAGAGCACTAAAATTATGATTAAGTGCAGTAGATTTGTAAAAGTGGACTCTTTAAGATAGCATTTAAGTGTGTAAGATGAGATAACTTCCTGCTCCAGAGCTTGTTTAATCATACATACGAACTCCTGACACCACAAGAGTGGCAGAAGCCTGACTGCTGTACAGCAAAGACAGCAGTCATTTCAAACCTCAGCAGCCCCTCAGGTGAGCGTTTTTGTCTGCCTGTGGTGGGTTTTTCTTCAAAGTGAAATATGTGCTCGGTCAATGTCCCATTGTGCAAGTTGTTTTGCAAGAGGAACACCTTTATGGATGCTCCTGTAGCAGCATAGAAGTTGATGAGGCTTTGCCATGCAGCCGTCTACACATAAGTCTGTAAGGACTTTGGCCTGAGCTCTCTGTCTTGTGATCTGAGAAGAGAGAGTTCACCCTTCAGTTATGAGGAGGCTGCTTTTTCTGCTGTTGTATATATAAAGCCTGAGATTGTCTTTGTTTGAAAAGCGTTTTGGCATTTTTTTCTGTTTGGAGCTATACCATGTCCTAGCATCATCCAAGTGTAGCACAGCATTTGCTTTCAATGTTAGAAAACCAAAGCTCTTGTAAAGATTTTAAATTATCTGATAATATTTAATCAGTTCACAGACTGTGCGTGCTTGAATAGTAAGCACTCCTGAAGAGCTTGCACCTTTAAAAAAAAAGTGAAGTACACTGATAATATTGCAGAGTGTGGAGAGGTTTAAAATTATTGTAGCACTTAATTTTTTCTATAATTGCTTCAATTTGAAGGGAACTAGGCAAAATACCAAGCTGAAAATGAGTTGCATTAATCGAAAAATTCATCAGTCAGAAAGTAGGATTTAAACCAAAACGCCCAATTAGAACAAAAAAAAAAAAACAACAAAAAAAAAGCCAAAACCCACACTAAAAACGTTGGAGCTAAAGCCTTAAAGTGATGAGCCTCATATTCCCTGTGTTGGCTCTTGACTTCAGAGAATATCTGAGTATTTCCACACATCCATGTCACTGAAACAGCAGAGGAGCTAAGGTGGAGTTGGAGCACCTTGCTTGGAAAGGAAAGCAGTGCACAGGGAAACCCTGGCTCCTTGTGATTCACCGCAGTGGATAACCATCAAATGTGAGAATAGATCAGCTAAAGGTTAATATCTTTTTATAGTAAGTTGACAATAAGACAAAAAATTTAACACCACTGTGGATACCTTATGGTGGGTAAAGAGCTTTTTGGTACAATGTAATTATATTTCATAATGTTTTAATGAGCCTTATTAAAACTGAGAAAAAGTTGTATCACTTGAAAGGTACCACACAAACCAAAGCAAAAATGAGGCATGTGGCTGCAGCTCAAGGCTCTTCTGAAATTTTGAAGTCAATGAGTTTACCATTCAAAGTCAGATTTGGCTAGTAGTCTGTTTTTCTGCTCTGACTTAAACCTGGCATAAGCAGTGATTGTTACTAAACAAGGGAGAGCTAAAAAGAATTTATCTTTGAAAGAGGATGAAATACTGAGTGTGCATATTATATGTCACTGGAACTTAATAGGTCCTAATGAGTCATGACCACATATGGTTTCAGTACAGCACAGGGTAGATTTTTATATACCATGTTTCATTGGGTTGTTGGCACTGATACAAATAGACATCCAGCTTTCGGTATGTCATCTTTGAGTCCATGGGACAGCTCGCGGACTGGAACTTCACTATGGACTTGCCTTGTTTGGCCTTTCTTTGCTATTGTGCAGAATATTTCATGGTTCTGTGCTTTGGCATGATGTGGACATAACTGCTGTGATTTCCTATTCTGCCTTTTACTTTGCACCACGTAGAAGGCTGTGATACGCAGGGGAAGGCCCTTGATGCACTCTCTGTTCTGTGTGCATCCTGGTGTGCTGGTCACCACTGGTTGATGTAAAGGTGGCACAGTTTGTATTTTGTCTGAGATCCCTGTGTTGCCAGCTGGGTTCACAATAACGCTGGGAACAACAATTTCCTTGGGTTGGATCACCAATTTCCTTGGCTTGGATCACCACCTGGGTAGCTGCAGAAGTGCTGGTCATGCTGGTTGTTCCCAAACCACATGTGAAGAAAGGTCACGAGGAAGGTCTGCTGTTGGTCTCTGTCATCTCATACAAAAATGTGTCTGGGTCAGAATGTGTCACCAGTGGGTAAGTGGTACTCAAATTTTTAGTAAATCCCGAGTGGAGAAAAAAAAGCAGTTCTATTTATTTAAAATCTAATAATGTAATGACTGCTTTCAAAGGTTTATACTCATTCATATAGGATAAAGCTGTGTTTTGTGTATGGTCCTGTTGGCAGGACTGGTCTGGACCCACAGCTCTTTCCAAAACAGCAACAGAGGTTTGAAGGAAGGAAACCTGCATCCAAGTCCTTGTGTTTTTTAGCTGGGGAACAATAATCTGACCTGCAGTAAAAGAACTGTTAATTGGCTTGACTGCAAAGTGATGTTTTCCTCAGAATATGGTACTGGGATAAAAATATCTGTAGCCTTGGCCGTCACACGTGTCTCACAGGGAGATACCAGGGGATGCCCAGCGTTGGTAGCAGGAACAGTGAGGCTGGACACAAGCAGCATGTGAGGGACTCATGTCAGAGCAGCAGATGAAGGGGATGTCTCTTGTTTGATAAAACCAAGGGGCCTGGAAGAGCTGTAGCCTCCTCACAGCTTCTTTCCCCCTCATCCTTGTAATCATGGGAGGACTTGAGCTGTGTGCCTCGTGCAGAGCTCCCTGGGAATGGAGTAAGGCAGTTAGGTTGGAGGTGGGTGGTGGTGGAGCCTGTAGAAAAGACAAATGCTCAGTTTCTGGTCCAGATTTTACTTCTGCTCTTCCACAAGCACGTATTGCTTTACAGGTGATACCACTACGTTCAGATGAGCTCAATGTGGGCTCTCAGAACAAGGGCAAGATTTGTGAGGCAAATTAAAGAGAAACACTTGTAGCTATGAAAACAGTATGTTGTCAGGCCTACTATTACGTTCTAAATATTCCGACTCATTTACTTAGAGATGATGAGAGAGAACTAAAATTTTGTAGCATTTCTCCAAAGAAAGGAGTGAAGGATCAGATTTTTGAAAAACTTGAGAGTTACTTCAGTCAAGGCTAGAAAAACTTCCCTGAACCACCACTGACATTATGTCTGGGTTTCTATTGCCCCTGGTTTGCTGCATCAGCCTCCTCACCTCTACCATGTGTTGTCTTGTGGTGGCTCTTTCCTGTGCTACGTACACCTCAGATTTTCCGCATTCTGAATGTTCAGCTGTGGTCCAGCCTGATACAGATAGCATGCAACTATTCATCTGAGCTAATATTGTGGGAAATTATTTTTACTATTTTTGTATGCTTTCTTCCTCAGAAATGTACACAATAATTATCAATCATTTCAAATTCTAGAGCACTTGATTACCACTTCACATGACCCAATTGCACAGTAGATTTTTATTTCTGATACTCTGCTTCCATTTGTTTCTCTTCCCCCTCTTTTTCATCCTTCTTCTTGCTGGTGGTAATATAAATCATCCTTGGGAGCACAGATATTCTTTGAGTTGCTGTGTTGGAAGTTAATACTTTAAATAGTCACAGGTTTTGGTTTTTTCCCCTTTTCTCACCTGTACTTAATCCTGTCTTCAGTGCAGAATAAAAAGAAGTGAGAGGAGTGGCAGTGGTTGTTGGCTATATTGAAATTACACTGCATTTTGATTAGCCTTAGACTCAGTTTACTTGTGTTTGTAACCCACTCATCAAGATACAAATTCAGAGAAATGAAACTCCCACAGTGTGTTTTTGGAGGGAATTTGCTGTTGTCTTTCTGTATGGGAAACCAAATTCACACCATTAAGCAATGGTGATGGGAAAGGGGAGAAGTTGCTCTCTTTTGAAAGTGTGTGCATATTTTTAGATTAAATTTTTTATTCTTTCACTACTTTGTGTCTGGTAGTATTGGAAGAAATTGTTGTGCAATATGCTTATTTAAGTAATAAAAGCTATTATTTTTTACTTCTCAGTGGATGTTACTTGCTTTTAAGAGGTACAGAGTTGGCCCATGTGATCTCCCTCCTGTGTTCTGTCTCTGTAAGATATGTGTGAATACCTGCAAATGTTTCCTAAGATCGTACTTCTTCTGGAAATAAGTATTTTGGTGGAAATAGAGAGTGAATCCCAAACATTTCAGTCTTCAGTCCTTTATTACCCTGCTTTAATATGTACAATGCATTCTGTTCCTTGGTTTTAATCATCCTTTTTTGTTGGTTTCTCAATGCGTGTGGAATCACAGGATATTTTAGGGATCTGTAAAGGGTGCAATGCTCAACCCAACTAACAACAGGGCCAGCTTTGAATTTCGATCCTCTTTTAGAGTTAAACCAGGTTGTTCGGGTCACCCATCATGCCAAGCACTGCTAAGGATTAGGCACCAGATACAAGTATGATTGTAGAGTTTTCCTCCACATAGCCTGGCCACGTAAACTCCAGCATCCACACCTCAGATGGGCACCCTGAAGGAGAACTCCTGTTTCCAGATACACACTGGCACATTGCTCTCTGCTCCCTGTGAGGGATGCGAGGCCTCAAGGACCAAGGGCTTCGTGCATCTGGTCTCATAGTGCTCTGTGGTTGATGGTGAGTAGTACTGAACTCTTCTACAGCGACTTTGTGGAGTCCACAGCTGAAATGGATGGTCTGACTTACTTTATTTTGAATGCAAATATGGATGTTTTCATCCACACATTCATTAATCTCTCCGAGTCCTGCCAGGCTCTTTTAGCTAGTGTCTCAAGTTAATTACATGTTACAGAGTGTCTGGATCTTTTTATAGTTCTTGGAAAAGTGTTTTAATTTTAAATACGTCGTATGCCCTTTAAGTGGGTGTCTTCTCTTAAGAAAAGGGGCAAATACGAGCAAATGATCTCTGTGCGATTTATCATTTCACATTAATGCCCTCTATGAACCACATTTTTTTCAGGATGTCATGTAAACTTATCCCACGCTTCCAAGTATGGGAATGAGAGGAAAGACTTTCTTTCAAATTTGTCCATTTTAAGATAGAATAATCAGAACTAGCACCACTGGCAAGCATAGTTTTTAAAACAGGGTGCTCAGTCCACAGAGGATTTGATGGGAAGTTCTGCCAATTCTTTTATTTCAGCAAGGTACAATCATGGTGCAGGAGACCTTTTTCCAGCCTTTTCAACAAATGCTGAATGATTGTGCACTCCTTCGAAGTGCCTGTGAATGGTAGCTGGGAAAAAGAAGTGGTTCTCAATAGGCTTGAAGTTGTGCAGGGAGCTGAGTTTTTACTGGGAACTTGGAAGGTTTCTACAAAGTAATGAAGGTCATAATATATTTTGTTAGCTACTAATAGTCTTAGACTCAATGGATTAAAAGTGAAAGACTCCAACTGCACCTGTATAACCACTTGAAAGTGCCACCAGAATGGGATGTCACAGTACAGAGGGGTCACACATCCTTTCTAATGTTTGGCAGTTGTGTGAGAAGCAACAAGGGACTGATCTGGCTGCAAACTAAAGTTTAGTTAATTTTTTAATGACACACCCTCTCACATAAGCATCAGCAACTGTCCTGATGGTGTAGCAGGAACACCAGGCTGAGGGGTAGGGGGGGGAAGAGAAAATTTCCTTAGCAGGTGCTGGTTTTTGCGTTAGCGCCTGGCTCACCCTGCTCTGGTCACAGCTGACCTTACTTTGAACAGAAGGCCTTCTGAGATCCCTCTGAACCTCAATTTTTCTATAATCCTATGGAAATTATGGTGGACCTGCAGCATTTCTTTTAAACACCTCGGTTGGTTTGGGGTTTTTTTCCAACTGCTATGTCTGAAGTAGCTGGAGGAGGGAACTGAGCAGTCAGATGATAAAAGCATGGATCCTGCCTGTAGAATTTCCTTCTTGGAGAAGGCAGCCACCCTGCATATGTGAACTGGCTTCCTCTATCCTTACTGCAGCTGGGTGGTATATGAGGAATATACTGAGACTGTAGCTAGTGGTGGTGGTTGGAGCTGCCCAGCAGGAGCTGTGAATGCCTGCTTTGCATTGATAGATGAGGCAGAGACATTGGGGGAACCCCCTTGTGGGGCTTTATTTTGTCTCATGTGGCACAGGTGTAGTTTGATGCAGTTTGGGACCAAGCATGGACTGGTATTTTTCATACACCTTGTCACAGGAGATTGTGAATAGCCTAAAGTATAACTATTAAAAAACAAATGACAAGTGTATGGAAGAAAAATCCATCAGGTTGAATACAAAGAAGTAGATACATCCTTGAGGCACAGTCTTGGAGTACTTGGGAAATCTGTGAGCTCTGGGTTTCAAGGAACTGGGAGGATACATCTATGGAAGAATCATTCTGAGACTGTGTATGACTCTCTCCCTGGATATATGTTCCTAGTTATTGCCAGAGAAAGGAATGGATGGGCTTTTTTTTGACTGTGTATGACCTTTTATACAACCCGTTGAAGTCCTTCTGAAATCTGCTTTATATGGTTGTGAGAACTGGGGACTGTAGCTGAACTGGTGATGCTCTTCCTGGTGAGAATTTGCTACTTGGAGTTGAAATATCTTTGAACTTTGATGACGTGTGCTGCCATTTAAAAAAAAAACCAGCCCAGTATACTAACTGTCATTGTTATCTTTTATTATTAGACTTATGTTTGCAGAACCAGCTGTCATTGTAAAGCAAACTGAGGTCTTGACTGCTTAACTCAGAGCCCATTAAAGTGGGCTAAAGGCTGAATATCCCACACCAGGCCTCTTGCTGTTGTACTCAAGTGTGCTCAGGTATGAGTAATGTTCCTCTGAGACCTTAATAAAACCTAGGTGAAACTTTATAAACCTCTCCTACTCTGTAAAACTGGTCCACAAAACTGACTGTGCAGCAAGGAAATAGTGATAAGTGATTGTTATGCGCTTGCCATTTGTAAACAACGTGACAAAAAGAAGTTAAACTAATTTTTTTTTTAAATTCTCTTTTATTATCCCTATTTTAAAATAGCTCTTACAGTATTTCTTAGGAATTAAGGGTCCAAATCTTGCAGTTAGGTTTCTGTGCTTTCGCAGGACTAAAATCGGCAGGGCTCCACAGCAGCCCAGGGATTTGTCCCTTAGGATCCAGCTGCAAGCCTGGAAGCAGACTTTGTTTGTGTGTTGGTCTCAGTTCCTCTGGACTGGAGCCAGAGTTTGGCCTCTGCTTAAGGGCAGAATTGTACTCTGACAGGCCTTCTGCTGGTGCTAAGAGCTGCTGTTCATCCAGTAGGTTTTAAACATATAGTGCAAATTATATGAGCGTCCCTAACTTTTCCTCCTGAAGTCTGGTCTTACACATTTTAAAGTTCATACTCAAAATGAAGTTAATGACAAAGCCCTTCTTTTCTGTGAGCAAGACCTGGTTTTAAGAGGCTTCATTAGGATGGTGTGTGCCTGGGAGCTGCTTTATGGGCTGTAGGATTTGCATAGCCTCGTTTGTTTAATCTTGTAGACTAGTTATGGGCTTACATTCTTTTTCAATGTCTGTCTGGTTTGTTTTCTCAAAGTGATGGGCAGGCCTTTCCCAAACAACTCTGATCCTCTAATTGATCTGGTTTTGGAGCTCACATTGAATTCAGTAGATGTTCTGAGCATGGAACAATTACAGGATCAGGACAATGTCTATTTAAGTCCAGTCAAATCATATAAAAGTGTCTTTTTTCCCTCTCTTCTAGCAGGAAATTGATTTCATGCTTTTCAATCTCTCAGTATATTTATTAAACTATTATTTATTCATTTAGTTACTTTACTGTTTAATTTTATAACCAATGTGATTTTGGTCTATAGAGGGAAGAGTAGAAAACATTTGAATTTTTCTCCCCCCTCAAAAAGTACAGATATTCTTGCCTCTTTTTTAAAAGACAACGTTGCTGTGCACCTTGGAACAACAGTGATTAACAGTTCTCAATAACAGGAGTGGGAATAATGGTAGGGGTAGCAAAGACATGAAGATTTTTGAAAAGCAATATTCTTCAATGTTGAGAAAGTTATAAAAGGTCAGAACAACACAATAGAAAAGCCATTATGAGGGGAATGGGCAGAATTCTGCCTTTATGTTGATGTCAAGGCTTTGGATTTGTTTTCTTTCCATTCTGATAAATTTCATTTAGTTTAACTCAGATTATTATTATTATTATTATTTAACACATGCAGTTTTACTAGGTGTGATTTTAACTGTGCACAACTGTAAATGGCTGGGTTTTAGAGACTTAGTCGTCCTTCTCTTTTTATTTGAAACTTCTGTATAATGAATTCATAACAAAGAATGATTTTTTTTATTGTTATTTACTTAGAGCCAGGCTGTGCTACCCAAATACAGACTGAGTAGCACCATACTCTGCTGTCTAGCCCTGTTAACTGTGGCAAGGCTGCTTGCAAAGGAGGGTGGGTGCACTTGAAAGTATTTCATCTACCATTCCAAAGTCCTTGCCAGTACTTGACTTCCCCGTGTCTGCCGTCAGTGTTGAAATCTCCACTGACCTCCATGCCAGCGAAACGAAGTCAGCTGTGACTGCTTGTGATAGCATCATCCTAGAATTTGCTTTCTTCTCCCTAATTAATTAAAAAGACATTGTGCCCTCATTATTTATGGCAGAAGTATGTTTTGAAAATAGGAATGGTTTAAAAATGTCTGTATGACTGAAAGAGATACATAAGGGGTATTGATGCTGGAATCGATCCTCATTTCTTTTTGAAGAAAACAATTCTGTGTGATGGGTTCCTAATGTAAAGCACAGTCCTCCTCTTCTCTTTTCTCTTCCCTGTATGTAAAGCACCAAAGTTGGCCAATACAATTTAAAATGAGCATCCTTCAGATAAATCTTTCTTTCAGGTATATCACTGGTTGTTCAGCAGATGCTCAGTCAATATGTCCCGGTAGCCAGTAATTTGGTCTGTTTCAAACCTAAATCATGTGTAGTGACTATGTATGGGGAGAGCCTGCATAGCTCACATTTATTTCTTCTGTGCTGCATTTCTTTTTTTTTTTCATCATTTTCATTTCTCCTAGCCATGTCTGATAGTAAGATCCCACTGTAGATAGTGCTGGAAGTCTGGAACATCTGTAGAAATGTCCTCCCAGAGCTGTTAAAGACAGATTAGACATCCATTTCAGCAAAGATATAGTCAGAATCATGGACCAGTCCCCCTAGTTGTTTTTATCCCGACATTTTTTTCTGAAGTTTTTTTGAACAGTTATCAGAGGCTGCTTCTGGGCTTGTTTTGTAGTAGGGGATGGTGGTTTAAAAGCACTCACGCTTTCTCTCTGCTGTTGTGGGATTAAATACTAAAGTTGTCATTTACCTCAGAGGCAGATGAACTTTGCTGCAGGCTCAATGCCTGGAAATCCCCAGCCTAGGAAGTCTAGTGATGAGCCCCATATGCAATCCACCACTGCCACAGCAGAGGTTAGTCTCAAATATAAGCAGTGAGCACAACAGCTGCCAGATTGCTGCTCAAAAGATGCAGGTCCCCAAATAAACAACTTATTCCTTCACCATTTCCTCTTCCATTATGCACAGGAAGGAGTTTTGTGTTTTCTTTTACGTGTCTTCATTTGTTTTTGCCAAGTGCACTTAGCAGATGAGAGAATACCCTTCCTTGCCTTCACTGGGTATGAGCATTCTGAAAAATGAACACAAAATGCATTCGGACCCTCTTTCAGGTCCAGAGGTTGGAATTTCAAGTAATTGTAACTGAAAGTCTTGCTTACATTTTGAAATCAGTTTACCTTCTTCCCCATGCCGTTTTTTGATTCGAAATTGTTAGACTAACATGTTCTTGAAAATTGTTCTGCCACTGGAGAAAGGAAATGTTTTCAATATTTATATCTAATTGAAGACTGGCTTATCCTTTTTCTTTCCTTTTTTAACCTCTCCAAACATGTACTTTTCAGATTCCTTCTTGGCTCTCTCAATTTCCCCTATGCCCTTTCTGGTTGACTTTGTTAGTGTGGTACATTCCTTTTATGGAGTTCTACATTTTTCAATTTTTTGTCCTTCAGTGGATTATTCAGATGGGATTCTTGGCTGCTGACATCTGTCTCACTCTGGGTACCAGTGCGTGTTATCATCTTTTTCATGGGAAACTGGGCTTGTCTCCTTCTTCCCCTAGAGAGTCAACACAGAGAATCAAGGTACAAAGTTGTCCCTTACCATAACCAGGGCTGCTGGTGGAAGCGTGCCAGAGATTTTTATATATGTTGTGGCACATGATATGGATGGGCATTTGTTTGAATTTCTCAGCTGAGTGGTTGCAGTCTGGGGATTCTGCACTTGTCATCTACTTCAGGCTCTCAAAAGTTTTGTCTGCAGTGGTGCTTATGTAGGCACTTCACAGCTTTAAGAAGACTGAAAGTATCCAAATGATTAGGTTGATCAACACTTGCTTTAAAATGTTCACAGGAAGAAGATGTCCTTTTAATCTAATGGAGCAATGGGTAATGTTCTTGATTATGAAACTGGAAACCAGGCTACCAGCAAAAAGGGTGGAACAATAAAACAAACCTCTAGATTATTTGTGGCCTTCCAGTACCTGGAAAGAGCCTACAAAAATGATCAAGACAGACTGTTTACAAGGGCCTGAAGTGACAGGACAAGAGAGAATGGCTTCAAGCTGAAAGAAAGTAGGTTTAGATTAAATATTAGGGAAAAATTCTTTCTTGTGAGAAATTCTTTTTCCACTGTGAGGCACTGACACAGGTTGCCCCGAGAAGCTGTGGATGCCCCATCCCTGAAAGTGTTCAAGGCCAAGTTGGATGGAGCTCTGAGCAACCTGGTCTAGTGGAAGGTGTCCCTGCCTGTTGAGAAGGGATTGGAACAAGATGATCTTTATGGTCCCTTCCAACCCAGGCCATTCTGTGGTTTTGTGATTATATTCACAGCCTCCTCATTTGTTGCAATATGCCAGGGGAAGTTCAGATTGGGTATTAGCAAAAGGTTCCTTACTTACAGGGTGGTCAGTCCATGGAACAGGCTCTCCAGGGAAGTGGTCATGGCCCAAGAGTCCAAGGATTGTCTGTACGACACTTTTAGTCATACAGTTCAGTGTAAGGTAGTCCTTCAAGGAGCAGCGAGTTGGACTCAGTGACCCTTGTGGTCCCTTCCAACTTGAAATATTCCATGATTCTATGAGTAGTTCCCAAGTGCATATGAGAACTGACAGCCTAACTCCTACCTACACCTTTAGTCCTGAAAAATTCTCTTGTAATGCATCTTTGCTCTGCCTTCACATCAGATGGGATTGCCTTTCACCGCTCTTTCTGCAGGGGACTCTGCGTGGGTCATGCTGCTCTCAGTGCAGAT
This sequence comes from Sclerurus mexicanus, assembly GCA_013396755.1. NCBI lineage: Eukaryota > Metazoa > Chordata > Aves > Passeriformes > Furnariidae > Sclerurus > Sclerurus mexicanus. The sequence goes on from VWZF01002025.1 coordinate 206,817, forward strand.
AAAGTAAATAGGATCTCTGCTTTCCCTGTCCTGCAGGCTGCTTGGAGTTTATGGTCCCTCTGTGGTCTTTAACCGGCATGCTGATCCCAGCTGGAAGAGTTTACTTGCTGTTTACAGCATGTTCTGGAAGAAGAAGTCTTTGCACATACATGTTAGATCTTCATGGAGGTTGGGTTTCCTAATAAGATACAAACGATAGACTTGGTACTCATAGTGTTTTGCCCCTCTGCCTTTCTTCAATCCATTCTCCTTCCGTGTCTTTTTTCCTTTCTTTTCATTGCTATCATATGTCAACTGCATACTGTAGCCATTGCTGTCTATAATGCATTGTTTCAAAGCAATTAACTTGTTATGGAGAGTAGGATAAAGAGGATTAAACAAATTCCAAACATATGGTCACTTGCTTGGTCAGGTCAGTGCAGTCCTACTGATATCCTACGAGGTCCCATCTGTTAAGACAGCAGTAGAGTCTACCTTGCCTCAGGGAAACCCTTGCAAGTAAAGCCAGTCAGTGTGAAATATTCCTGATAGCTTTTTTTATGTTTTAGTTAAATTAATAGGCCAAGATTGGAAACCTAATTCTGTGTTGTAAAGATTCTTCATGGCAATATCAATTATGTATTGTTCTTTCTAATCCAGTCTTGAGCATTTTTCCTCTTTCAATACAGCATGATTCACTACAATGGACATAGAAGCCAAAAACATAGTTGAAATTGTAGAACCATCACTGAAGGCTGGAGTTACTGCTTTAGTTTATGGTTTTATTCCCCACCCCTCCCCTGGGATTATTCCGTTTTGTGTCTTTGTCTCCCTCTCTTACAGGTCTACTTTTACATTTAAGTAAATTGTTATTCTGCTCTGCCTACTTCAAGCATTACAGGAAAACTTACCTTGGGTTTTTAATACATTGAAATGACTTATTCTTAATCTAATTGCAATTTGTTTAACTTTATGCCCAGTTTAGAGCTTTGAACTTCTTGTAAAACGCCGCATAAAGTACTGGGTGTTCTTGTACTTCCCAATTCTGTCTGGCATTTACAACAATTCTTTCACTATCTGTGAGGGTATGGCTCCTATCTCTGCCAAGGCTGACTTAGAGTCTGATCCACTCCATTGCTATGAATAGGAGTCTGTCCATGGCCTTCAGTGGGAGTTGATTCAGGCTCTTTATTGCTTTACCTTTACAAACTGAATTCCAGGCTATTCTCCATGTTAAAAATCTTGGCAGTATTGAAGTGAATGGGATATTTGCTGCGGAATTCAAAGGATCCAGGATTTCAGCTAGAACATTTAATATCTTGCAATTCAAAATAACCTATTTTAAGTCCTTGGATTTGACTTGAACATTCTGCTTTGAAACAGACACAGGAGATTAAGGTGAAATAAAATTTTCATATTGAAGCTTGATTAAGGTCAGAGTTATTCTTAGATACTTGGTGTTAACTACAGCTGTGGAGCACAGAATTTACTGAAGTCCATAATTTGCCTATTAAAGGAAATTCTGTGACATGTCTGAGTCAAGGGGATACCACCCAAGTGATAACTCTGACTGAAAATCTTGTTGTCTGTCAGTACTTGCTTTTGACTACTAAAGTGCATATTCTCAGTACAAAAAGGAAACAAACAGTGTGGTTAAATCTAATTGTAGGTCTATATATGTATTTTATGGGCCAATATTTCATACACTTGTGAGCCAACCAGTGAACCTTGAGAGATCTAGTGGTGACTGCTCTTGTAGAGGCTTTGCAGGGAGATTTTCCATCTGTGAGCTGAGCATTTCTCTTGTAACATTAATGCCCACAATCAAGTGCAAAATCCAAACAAGAATCACAACTATTTAGGAACTAGATGCAGATATGGTATCCTGCTTAAATCTCACAGTCTTATCTATAACACCCTTTTTAAGTGTATGGCTAGTATTAGATATACCTTCAAAGAGAACCTATTAGGTAGCCAGGTAACTGGTTTCTCTTGGATCCTTACATTAATGAAAATAAATTCTAGATTTGGTTGGAACCATAAACAGGAATCACAGTCTTGTCTGAATTGTTACTATATTTTTCTCTGCAAGTCCTACCAACCAACTGAAAAAGAAAAGAGGTATCTAGGAAACTCATAAATGTAATTCATGTGTCTAATATAGAAAGTCACTCATAAGATCTGTGGATAAAAATATGTATTAGAAGATATGCCTTTGCATCTTTTTATTTATTGCATTAGTCTACACATACAAAAATCTCCACTTAGATTTTCAGAAAGTCCAACACTGCTCTATATTTCATAATGTTTTAATTTTTAATTCTTTTAAAATCCTTTTCACAATTACTGAGTAACTAAACTCTTAAACTGTTTCTGTCTGCCCCAAGGGTTTTTTCTCTTCCTCTATGTGTTGAAGGGAAATCTGAGCCTAAGAACACTAAAGAGGAAAAACATGTCTCATCTACTTGTCACGGCATCTATACTTTGCCATTTTTTTGCCACCCAAATGTGACAGGGCAGCACATAAATGTGTGAAGTCTGTCACAAATGGCAGCCAGAGCTGGGAATTCAGGAAAATGAGCTTTGCCTTTTTGAGGCTTTTGCATTTAAATCCTGCAAAGTGCTGAGTGCCTTCTGAAAGGTTATGCTAAGCCTGCTCAACGTTAGTTCACGGGAGGTGTTCACCTTGCAGGATTCAGCCTGGAAAAGACGTATCTTCTAGATGGAGCCCTGTGGGGGATGTGTGGGGTAGGCGAACATGACAAGTTGCCTGTACTCTCATGTGTCTCATGTATGTGATGTATCGTATGTCAGAAGTCCCAGGTGTGGCTCAGAAGCGTGGGAATGATGGCTGTGGAGACAGGAAATCCCTCTTCACCCACAGAGGAGAGTGGCAGCAATGCAGGCAGCAGTGGTGCCGCCCACCCAGTGCAGCAGGATTGTTTCCTTGGAAGTGAAAAGGTGTTTACGGTTCCACGGTATCAGAGTTCCTTGTTCTGAAGTGCTGCTTAGTGTCTGTGTCCCACATCTGCAGGTGCTCACAATGGGCTCAGATTAGAGCTGAGGATAATGTGACAACACGGAGCAGAAGGATGAGGCCACCACATTGATCTTATACTAACACTTCTGCATCTGTGCAGTAGTAAAGATGGAATGTTTTTTTAGATTAATCACGTGAGACTCCAGGTGTTTTGCCAGTCTGCAACCATTCAGAGCCTTCATATTCAAACCCCTCTGTATGTGTGTCTGTGTCTCTGTGTGTCTGTCATACATGGGTGTTATTTTATTCTTCCATTAGCAACCCTGATCCTCCCTCTGTTTCAGCCAGGCCTTTCTGAGAGAAGCAGCTAGAGGTGACCCCGAGAAGCTCTGTTTAGGCAGGAAAACAGCATCATCATAGGGTTTTGAAAGAGGAACTGACCATGTCACCATGTCCTACCTTCTAGAGCACGTGGCAGCATGTGCTCCTTTTCTTCCAGGAGACGAGGGTAGATCTGATACCTTCCCCTCCCTTTTATCCCTCTTAAAAATGCACTGCCTTTCACTTGGTTGGAGGGTGGTTTGGGAACCAGGCACATCAGCAAGCATCTTGTCTTGGGTGTCTGGCAGGACGGGCAGAGCAAAGGATGAGCAGCATGAGGTGTGGAGTGGGCATGTTAACTTCGCAGTCTGTGCTGTCTTCTGTGGTGAGGCATTTCATGTGAAAGGGAGGGGAGGTTAGAAGGAGAAGGGAGGGGGAGAGAGTGAAATGCAAACATCACTACTATCCTCAGTAAGAGATTTAGATCTCTGTGTTGGCATAAAAAGGTCATTTTGGGCCTGAGGGTTTTGACATTGTTCCTTTAAGTTAGACCCACAACATAAACTATTTTCAACACTTGCCATGAAGAACAAATGACCTTTAGTAACTTGCCCAGAAGACAAATGGTACGTTAACACAATAAATATACTTTGCTAGTATCGTGTTTCTTACTTTAATTTTCAATTAGAAATGTTACCTTTCCCTCTCCCTTTTACACAAAGGACTGCGCTTTCATACTTTGATTTTGTAACAGAGATTTCCTTACCCTCCATGGGATGGAAATATTCACTGATAATTACTGGCTATACAGTAAGTTTCCTTCTGTTCAGGGACAGCATTTTGTGCTCATCTGCTCGAAGTGGGCTGGATGGAGGGTATCTGTGAGGGAAGGAGGGGATAGTTAACGAGCATCACCAGGCACATCTGCTGCAAGAGCAGAGGAGAGGGAGTCAAAGGGACAAACAGAGCCGGTGCTGGTGAGTGTATCTGCTGTGTGACTGAGCTTTGTTAGCATCTTAAGTCAGAAATGACACTGAAAATTAAAGGTGAAATTATTTCAATTTACATCAGTGAATCAGGACATGTGGACTTTGGCATGTTGTCTTCTGCTTGGTGGAAGTGAAGGGCCGTCGCTCTTGTGCGTGCTCATTTTTATTCCAGTGAAGGTTTCCACGCTGGGTTGTTATGTAGCTTGCTGCCAAAGCACAAACTCATTGGAGGACCTGAAAGGGCATCACTGGTTGTATGAGTGTGGGAACACCAAGGTTTCTGCTGGGGATGTTCAAGCCATGGCTTGGCCAGCTGCCGGTCTCAGCCCCGTGGTCAGGCAGTGTGGTGGAAGAAAGAGAAGTCTGTGGTGTGCTGATTTGGGAGGGGAGGACACCTGAGGGAGGAGAGAAGGAAAATGATGTGTAGGGATGCAGCAGCTCTCCTCCACGCAGCACTGTGGCTTCCCTAAAAAAGTGGAGAAAGGAAGTGGGTATTCTGAGATGCTTCCAGAGAGCTGGGTAAACTTTTGTCAAGGGGATGATGGAAAAGATGTCACTGTCACACAAGCAATAAATGCCTGGAAGAAGGGAGAGGGTGTTGGTGGTGGGAAGATAGTAGATCAAGAGATGGCACAGCAACAAGGAAATATTTAGAAAAAGGATTTGTCATCCATTGGAGTCACAAGTACAGTTCTCTTAACATTATTAGTGTTTGGAAGGTAGGAAGAGCTAATGCATAATGCAGGGCTCATTTGACATTCCTTAAATGTTGGTTAATTATTTCTAGGTCTGATGCAGTGCTCTTCATCCCAAAGGGATCCAGAACACTTTACACAAAAGTAGATTTTTCAATTTGCTGATTAGTGTGAGGATTACAGTCATTTCACATCAAACAAATACATTTTGGAGAAGGGTTTGATTTTTGGTTTGAGGGTTTTTTGGTTTGTTGTTTGGGGGTTTTTTGTTTGGTTGGTTGTTTGGGTTTTTTTTTGGATGAGGGGAAGATCTTTTGTTTCAGCTGAGCAGAAGTTTCCTGATTTTACAGAACCAAAAATGAAAGCTTTTTTTTTTTTGAGTTTAGGATTGTAAATACTTTGGAACCTCACCGAGGGCATGCGTAAGTAAAGAATATTTAAGCAAAGCCTCTGGAAATGAAAAATTTGATTACTTTAAATAGAAATAGCCCTTCTGCATATCCAGAAATGTTTGTTTCTTCTTTTACATCAGACTGCCAACTGAGTCTGATCTTATTTTATACATAAATTAGTCATCTGATTTTTTTTAATCAGCTGTAATAGTCTTTTTTTCCCAGCTATATGTTTATGCCCTTTTATGATCATTGAAGTGGGACTTAAATAGAGCTGGAGAAGTGTGCTGCTCTGAGGCAGTTTTATTAGGGAAAAGCTGAGCTGGGGAGAAGGAGCTTGAAGTGGAAGGAAGCAAGGGATGAATGAACTGAAAATGAGGGAAAACTGGAAAGAGTTGGACAATGTGAGCAATGGTGATAGCTACTCCCCAGAGTAAAAATAGGCGTGAGGAAGGATTAGGGATATGAAAGTGAAAAGGGGAGTGGAGAGGAAAAAAAAAAAGGCTGACTAAAAAGGCAAAAATAGGACACTCCACCTTTAGTGAATGCTTTATTTCTCTATTTTCCTGAGAAATGCTATAAATTTCTAAATTTGGAAAGGAGGATAGGATGGCTATTTTTAGGAATTACTGATGTTTCTGGCTGCTTACAATTTTGTAGATAACCAGAGAAAAAAGAAAAATAGAACAATGTAAAAAGTTAGCAGAACTTATGAAAGTACTTTTGAAAAACAAGACCTTCCTAATACCTAAACTTTCAGATCATTGCACTTCTAAAGGGGAGACCTGTATTCCTTAAATTTCATGTGAACATTACAGGCATAGTCCTGCACTTAAAGGTCATCGGCAATTTTATTTCTTTTAATGGAAACTGATATTCCTATGCAATCAAGTGGCTCCAGAATCCAAGGACTTGAGAAAAAGACTCAATCTTGGTAGACTTGTGATAAGAAATCACAAAGGCTGGGTGTGCTTTTCTCTGCTGGTCTTTAGCCCCAGGAGGGAATTCACCCTTAAAAGGTTTTTTTGAGTGATTTTTCTTCAGACATTGCAACTGTATATGCCTGGTTCCCACATTAAGGAGCCTGGCTTGTGTTTATTTAGTAGGCAAGACTAGTGAAAACTGAAAATTCCTTTTGTCAATTCCTCAATCTCACTTTTTCTGAGAGAAAAAATAGAATTAGTCAATCAGTTAAAATGAGGTGCTCCTCTTGCTGGCCCTCTCAGAACCCCCGAGACAGGTTTTGCTGATCTCTTTCAATTGTTCATCCTTTTACAGAAGAACTCTGGGAGCCTGGAGGATGTGTTTGACAAGCAGTCTCAGTCAAGCACTCATGGTGTGAGAAGGGGAAAGGAGAAAAACAGAAAAGACCTGGGTCAGCAATACAAACGGGGAAATGACACCAACATGGTGGTGAGACTGAGGATTTCTGCTTCGCTGGTGATTTCTAACTTTCTTTTCAGATGGGTTTTAGATGTGGATTTTCAAATGAGCTCTTTGAAGTAGAGACAAGGTTATGCAAATTTTTTTTACAAGAAAAAAATCACGAGGGAAAAGTAAAATGATTCTTACTCTCACTCCCCTCCACAATTCCTCTCTCTTTCCCCAGCATGGTGGGTACAGAGAGAGAGGTGGTTGGTTATTGATTAGAATGTCCATGGCCCAGCTACATTGAAGCTACAGGGAAGCCAGACTGAAGTTACCTGTGCAGGGAACATCCTTTCAGTGCTCTTACTAGAACCCCACTATCACATTAGGTCAGTGCTAGAATGTTGGTCTGTCATTTTATAGTGACATATTGGGTCAGGATCCTCATCTCATGTTGCTGATGTCAGTGGGTATTTTGTTACTTTGTGAAACTGGGAGTTGTGTCAGATACTTCACAGGTTTTTCTGTGGTTCTGTTCTTGCTTGGACAGCTCAAAGCATATAAATGATTGTCAGCCTGATCACAGTCTCTGTCATGAATTCCTGTTCTTAGGAGTTGCTTTTTTATACCACAAGTATTATTTTTGCATTTAAATGTCTTCATTAAGTTCAGCTCTCCATCCCTGGTACTGAACTTCAAAATGTGAAATTCCTGCTTTTCTTATAGGTCGTTATTGAGTTAACTTAAGGTGTCAGTTTTAGATAGTGATGATAACTGAAGTAAAAACAGTATTAATTTTGATTTATGAAAAATTTGTGGTAGTTTGAAGCAGAGCTTAAGTTTGCATATTAAAAGTAGTTTTCCTCCAGGAGTAAGAAATTAAGAAACCTTTTGTGCAAAGATGATATAAACATTTATAAATTTGATTTATAGATAAAAATGTAGAAAAAAGAGAGATGTCTGCTTTTGTTCATCATCTTGGGGAAAGAGTATCTCTTTGAAGTACTGTAGGAGATGGCAGGTTGGCAGCTCCACCTCTGAACCAACCTTAGAGCAACAGGATTCACCCAAGTCGAAACTGAAGTAAGCTGATGCAAGCCACAGCATGGCCAGTGGAAGAGTATCTGAGTGGGAGAGTAAAACCCAGCAGAGATAGCAAGAAATAGCTATGGGAGTAGATGTGCCCTTGCCCTTGGTTGTCTTGTCTCCCTCTCATGCCTTTTGCCACCAGAAGCTGTGTGCCTGCTTTGGTGTGACACTGTGCCTTATACTGTGGCTGTGCTCGTGGTTGGCGTTGCTGTGAATGGGAGACGGAATCCATACCTACATTTTCTTATTTAGAGTATGGAAGTACCTTCTCTAAAGAGACTGAGAACTTAAAGTAGTTTCTCTTCATTTTCACTTTCTAAAATGGCTACAAAAGGTGGGAACCAAGAGTACTCTATAGAAAACAGCAGGGATAGTTGGAGCCCGTAATCTCCCCCGACCTGCAGAGGTTCACCATGTCATTCGGCGTCCTGGGAGTAACCCAGGGTTTGGGGTTGGCAGCAGCAAGGGGTTAAGCTGGAAGCTTATAGGTCAACAGGAGACTTACATTAGTTGAGAGGCTTCAGGGGGTTTTTTGGTGATGGGAAGAAGCTCAAAGCTGGTGATACTTGTTTAGTAGAAATACTGGAAGTGCGTTAAAATTTTGAGTTCATAGAAAGGGATGTCAGTGGCAGGAAAGAATATCCAATGGAAACGCTGTAGCTCTGTTCTCCAGCATGAATTGACCTTCTGAAGAAAATGGGATAAATACATTCCCCACAGACCAAAGTTGGTTGTCCAAACAGAGAAGAATAAAACAGAATGAGGGTAGAAAATGGGAGTGCCACCTTGACTATAAAGGTTTGAAAGTGAGACTGCTCTTCTGAGAGGAGCTCAATCAAAATATTAATCAGCCTAATAAATTTCCCAAGTTCTGTATTTTGCATAACTTCAGGAGAAAAGTTTCTTTTTTTTTTTAAATGGCAAAATTGGAAATAAATAACAAGTCAGTAATAACTACTTAGTGTCATTTTCTGAAGTGTAAGTGTGGTGTATTCAACAATAGCATGGAGGTAAGCAGTGAGAACTCATAAAAGACAGAAGTGTAGGGCAGGAACTGCAGTGCCTTCAAAGTGACCTTTCAGTGTAAGGGGACTGTCATCTCAGGGAGTGTGTACCAGTTTAAATAGAGTCAGAGTAGAAAATCCATACTGTCAAAATTAACTGTTGCTCTACTGTAGAATTTTATTACGTTTTGGTTTTAAGCAGTCATTGCCCAAATGGAATTAAGATACTCCTTCAGCAAACATTTCAAATTCCTCTGAAATGGAAGCAACTTCCTTTTCTTTCCAGATTTGTTTGCAAATTCATTCTCCTGCTCATCTCATTCTCCCTAGTGTGTTAATTATGAAGTTGTACAGTCTCTTTTCATTGATGACTTCTTTAGCTTTAATTCTTTCCTTTTGCTTGATTTTCTACACAGAGAAGTTGGGTGGCGTGCCTGCTAGGCAAAAGACCATCATTGTCAATATTGCAGGAAGATTAAAGACACACAGACAATGGGCTGCTCTCATCCAGGTAAAAAGGAGCCTTAAACATGAGCAGGTGCTGTGAGCTAACAGCTGCTTTGCCTGCAAAAACATCATCTCCCACGAAAACTTTATTAACAGTTTTGTAGCCTCATCAGTGGGAGTATTGGTAGGAGGAGGCCAAGTGTAAACAAGGCACAGGTGGCTGTGTGGGGATTTTATCACAGGGGCATTTGGACCTGTTCTGAACAAAGAGCTGTACATATATATATATATGATGAATATGATTATTTATATATATATATTATGAGATTGCTTTTATATATATATAATATATGTATTTCTACTACTGAGGGAACAGGGCTCATTTTAATAGTAGTGGGAAATGGTATGGAAAATGAGTTAGTGCTGTGTGTGGGAGCAGTGGCTTCCCATCCTATCCATGCGTCTCTGTAGACTTCTCTTTGCCTCAGTTTCCCAGCTGATGAGATCGGAGTGTTCCTTACAGAGGTACAGGGTGAGACTCACAAGTATTTAATACTTTTGAACTTGAAATGTTCAAAACTGATGAAAGTAGTAAGGTTTTTTGCTGTTCCCCATTTAGCACAAAGTTGAAATACTGAGAGGCTAAAACTCACTCAACCAACCAGCCTCAAGCCCCGTTTTGACTGCAGAGGAAATCTATTACTCATTTCCTGCCTTTTCTTAAAATAAAGAACACCCTCCTGCCCAGTACCATGTCTAAGAAGACACATCATCATTACTTTTTTTGCCAGAATAATAAAAGTGACAGGGGATTCCCCTGAATGTTTGATGCTTTTCTGTTGTGCAGCTCTGGCAGTCCCAGAATAGTTGTGCAGAATCTGCACTGAAACGGGAAGTGGACAGGTCTGCGCTGGGCTCACACGTGCCTCTTGATTTGTCCTTACTGGAAAGATGTGTCCCTGTGCCAAGAAATAACTAGAGGGGCATGGTAGGAGAACACCACTGGTCTTAAATCCAGAAGAAGATGTCATTAAGGAACGGAAGAGAAACTGCTTCTTTTCAAAAAAGAACTAGAGGGGCCTGGGTGCAAATCCCCTCTGGCTCTTTATGCATAATACAACCTTTTTTTCTGACATGCTGAAGGCATACGTGCATTTCTTACTGTATGTGGTTGTGAATGGGGATGTAACATCTCACTGGTGGTGTTAGGTAACACAAATCCTGAGGAGAATGTCCTCATCGTGGACTGGGGTCACTTGTACTTCTTGTGGGGGGTTATGCGTCTAGAGCTTGGAGAAATTACGCTGGTTTGAAGATGATTATGTGAAGAAGGCCATGTCTGTACTTCTGTGGAAAGGAGCAATAGATGAGTGGACATAGTAGAATAGATCTATGTAGCTTTAACTATATCAGTACAGATAAATTGGTACAGTATTTATATGCCAATGACATAGGAATCTTGTCAGCCTGTGTAATTCAATTACAAGCTGAAGGTGTTCATCTCACCTTGGCTGATCCTTGCCGTTCTTAGTTTTGGCCTCTTTGTAACAAATCTGGCAGCTGCAGTGAAGCTACATTTGAAAACCACGTTTTCATGTGTGGAGATTTCAGCATCCCGAGTAGGCAGTCAGGTGTCTCAATGGGAGCTCTTAGGAATAGAGAGGACCTGCAAATCTGTGCGTTGTTTAAGTACCTGTGAGGACCCCCCCAGGAACACTTTAAAATAGAGAGCACCAAAAACTCTGAGCCCAGTGTTGGGTTGTTCAGTTATCTAAACTTTGTTGTTGAGCTACTAGAACTTTGCAGTGGGGATTGCACATCAGGAAAAGGCATCGCTGATGTTGGAGATCAGGAACATGCCTTCTAATAGTTCTTCATTGAACACGGGGCCCTTTCAAGAACCTGCTGACAAAAATACTCATTATTTGGTGTAACTGGAGAACCTTTAAAATTAATTCAAAACTTGCAGTATTCTCCAAAGAGGTGTTACTTCTATATTGTTACATTAGTATACAGATAAGAGGCCACCACTTAGTTAATTCTAAAAAGTAGAGTATATTAGCATTAGTTATCATCATGCCAACAACTTCAGCATCATTTTCTAATAAATAAAAAAAGCCCACTGTGGCCCAGTGCTCTGAAGGTGGCAGGTATGGGCTGGTGATCAGGGAGCATAAGGATGGAGCCAGATGTGCATCTTGTCTTCACAACATAAAGCTTAACATTCCTGTCTCCTGTGGGCTAAAATACCCTCATACAAGGGTATCATGACATCTGCTTTCTGTACCTAATTTGCCCTGCATTTTTTGTTTGTCCTTGGGTGCGAAATAAGAGGTTACCATCCAAATAAAAAAATAAGTACAGGAAATAAATAAGTAAGTAAGAGAAAGAGAAGTCAGAAGAAAGCTCTTTAGCTCTTAATTAGTATTTTAAATGAAAGGAGGAAAAAGCTTCCCTTTTCACAAACCACACATTTTAATATTGTCTGCAGTAACTGGTGCTTGCAAGCATATAGGGTCTGGTGTCAGTAATTCCACAATTGAGACCTTGCTACATCTGCAGTACAGCCTCTCCCACTCAGAAAAATACACCCATGCATACATATATATGTTCATATATAAGGCCCAGCACTGCATATTATACTTTCTGAATGTCAACTGCGTGAGTGTAGCACCTTCGCTTCAATTTTTCTCTCTTGCAGATGCACCACTAAAATGACTAAAATGTGAGTTTTGCACTTTTTGTAGGGGAGTGTCTCTCTTTCTGGGGAGGAACACTTTCTTGAGTGGTTTCAAGAGTCACTGAGTTTTCAGAAGAGCTGATTTCGTCTCTCTGGTGATGGTAACGTGGTTGAATTCTGCCCTCAGCTGTACAGACACAGCTGCCCTTGACTTCATTGGGAGCTTCTTGTACACATACAAGGGCAGAACGTGTACCAGGATTTTTAGGTTCATGTGAGTGCTGTTGGAGGCTAAACAGAGGTCACGTAGAGTTGCTGGCATAGAGCCATGTATGATAAAGTTTGCTATGTTTTATCTTTCTCAGGATACTTACTTTAAAGCCTCGTGTATTTTTTAGAGATGAAGACACAGTCTCTTCAGTCAGTTGGAATTTTTTTTAAAATTTTATCTAATGTGTTCATTTTCTTGACCTGTGCTGTGACAGTGTTGTGTGCTGTTGATCAGCTCCTCGATTCCTCTCTAGAAATGGCTGCATTTTCATTGATGAGACACTATGAAAATTCTGCAGCCTTGGACATGAATACATAATTCTAATCTATATTTTTGTTAGGCTAAATATTAAATCTTTTTAATGTAAGGATGGGATGACATCAGAAGGAAGAAGAGCGCGTACAATTTCGGTGTTTTGTGTGAGAAATGTTTCTATGTGACCAGAATTGCATTAAAAAGACAATTCTTATGCTTATGTGGCATGTCACCAAAATGTATCCACCTTTTTTATTATGCTGAAAGTATGGAAACAAAATTAACAGTCTCACTAATAAGGGACTTTACATGCTGCAAAGTCTGCCTTTATTATATGCTGAGGTTCTTTTGGAAGAGAGAGTTTGAGACCTGTAGAAGAATCTTTCCTGAGACCTTTTGAGGTTGTGCTGAAGTACTTTAAGAATGAATTTTCAATTCACCTATGTAAGTGCTGCTCAGGTGAGCTCCGGATCACTGTGATTAAGCTTATTTTAATAAATCTTTAAAATGCAAATCAGCTTCTGAAGTTTGTGAACATCTCATGGAAGAATGTGCAAGAAACCTGTGTGTATGCAGTATACACATGTATGTGAGTGCATATATATAAAGGTATGTATAAACACAGTGACAGAGACGCATATTGTTTTGGAATTTGTAGAATTACTGACGTTATTTTGTGAGAGGCAGAGATCCTGCAAATCCCTTGAAGCTAATTCTGTTGCATGAAGGTGTGGTCTAAGGCTACAAATCTTCTCACACGTTCATGTTTAATTTTTTTGAAACCATATGAAGAATATCTGAAGTGCCAAAATGTTTAGGCATTCTAATCCAAATTATATGAGTAAGAGGGATAAGTATTCTTCATTTAAGAAAAGATTAAAAAAGAAAAAAATAAAAAACCAACCCAAAACCCAAAGCTAAATCTGTTACTCTTCACAATAAATAATTTTGCTTCCAGAGTATCTGCTGAAGCCACCTGTGACGCCCAACCACCTAGAAGAAGCCCCAAAAATGTATTCCTGACAAAAGACACTTCTGACTATGTTCTTTGATTTTTTTTTTAATTTTTTTTTTTGATCCCTGTTCCTTCAGAGAAGAATGGCTTACAGGAGAAACTCTTTTCAGATTTTTTTTTTTTTTTTCACTTGGCTGAGTGATGGGGGC